>JAMALA010000075.1:0-91892 GCA_023628255.1 Cystobasidium sp. 2NF920 | reverse complement strand
AAGTTAAGCTGCTTAGGGCCTCGTCAGTACTATGGTGGGGGACCACATGGGAATCCGAGGTGCCGTAGATCTTTTGCCAGATTTTTACATGAAAGGGGTCTTTACCATTTTCAACCTGATACAAGCGTTCTGATGGGACATGGTGATATTGTCCATCTTGCTCGATAATCTTTTTGAATATTGGCTACCCCCTTACAATTTTGTTGGCAGAAATGTAAGGGGGTAGCCAATATTCAAAGGACCAACAAAGATGTAAGGGGGTAGCCAATATTCAAAAGAGATTACCGAGCAAAGGAAAGACCTTGGCTGGTTGGATAGTGAGGAGGAGGATGAGATCAGGAGAAGCCTACTCCTGCAATCCTTACAGGCGTTGGATATGGCCATGCGACCAATAGAGAAATTGAAAACTTAATGATCTATGGATTACTTTGGGAACACCACCATGTGTACAAACCTCTACGTACAGAGCTCGTTGAGACTGGCAACTACTAGGGAACGACTGCATACTTCATTGCAAAAATTAGTATCGATGGTGATAGGATCTGGCGGAGGCACAAAACCAGGTCAGCCACTAGAAAAGCACATCAGAGACGCGCAGGTGACTCACTGCTGATATGGCTGCATATGGGGGTACTGCGACTGTGGCTGGTGCTGCATATATGGCATGGGAGCTGGTGGAGGAGCTGGATTCAATGCAGCCAACCCACTGCCCGACAGCTGTGCCAGCAAGGTGTTCAAGTCCGCTCCTGCTACCACAGGCGGCACCTCTTGTGATGGCGGTTGACCGTACTGAGGCGCGTGATATGTGTTATTTTGCCCAGCCAGAGTACTGTCCGTAACAAGACTTGCGTTGCGCGCAGTCTGAGCATGCAAGATCGAGAGCTGAACAGCCTGATCATTGGCCAGATCATGGCTCAAGCGCATAATGACAGGTTCTGTAATAGATGGGATGGAGGCTGCACTGGTCTCTGCTGTCGGTTCGGCTGGTGTAGGCGGAATCTCATCCTCGGTGAAGTAGGTAGTGGCTAAGATGGTCTTCTCCCGCTCTGCTTGCAGATCGCGCTCGCACTTGCCAGATTCGATGAGTTCGGGATGAGGGTATTCGACCAGGAGATCAAGGTCTTCTTGTGAGAGCTTCCTGTCTACAACTACAGAGAGCGGTAGACGGTCAGCAGCTTCGCGCGGTCGACGATGCCGGCCACTTGCGACTTACGTTGCGGTTCCTCCCAGTCAATCTGCTCGACTAAGCCTTTCATCGCCACCCCTTCGTGCTCGCCAGCGGTTTCGCCAGCAGTATTGAAATAATCCTGATCACAAAGGTAAGATTAGCGACAGAGGCGCTTCTTTGTACAATGCCACACGTACACTTGTGGTAATCTCGTTGCCGAACTCGTCACCATACACCAGCTTCTCGACAACTTTGATCATGCGAAGCTTGTCTTCCTCAGCCCACCTGACAGACTTCTTCTTGCTTTGACCGGCTCTTGGAACATTGCTGTATGGTGCAGCGCTGCTTGAAGCGGCATCTACTGCTTTGTTAAGCATACTGATTGTATCGCTGACCGTCATGCCAACACCAGCAGCTGATTCTTTTGAAGCTGCCATATCCTGCAATGACATCGCGAAAGGATCGAAAGCGGGTGCAGCAGGCGCAGCTGCAGGCTTGGGGGAAGGCTTGGGCACAGCCGCTGGTTTTGCTGCTGCAGCAGGAACTGGTTTCCGCTTCGCGAAAGAAGGTAGAGCCTTACCTGGAGTCGGCTTTATTGTTGTGGTTGATGGCAAGCGGCCAATTGGCGCTGTACCGCGCGCACCGGTTGCCGCAGTAGCACTCTTCTCAGTAGTAGAGCCTGTAGGTTTTGTTGATGATGTAGTTGCAGCAGTCGTCGTGCTTGTAGTCGATGGCGAGACGCGTCGCTTCTTTCGAGATTCTACGATGGCAAACGATAATTAGCCTGAATCAGTGGGCAGGGTATGCCGAGAATGTTGTCAGCTTACCATCATCATCTGCAGTCGAAGATGCGACAGAGTCTGCTCGTTTCTTGCCAGAGACTGAGCTTGTAAGGCTTGCAGCAGGTGTGGCAGAAGGGCGACGGGCAGGAGGTGGTGCAGACCCAGTACTTTTCGCTACCATGGCCTTCCATTTCTTGACCAGTGTTGCGGCGGCGTCTTTCGTGCCTGTTTGGCAAGGAAGCATTCGTTAGTAAGAGACTCTGAGACTCGCTCAACAGTTGCCGATTGCTGCATACAGGCGCTTCGGACATCACGTGACTTATTACGGAATAGACTCACTATCATCAAAAGCATCACTCTTCGAAAGAGTCGCTACATCCGCACCAACACCTTTGAGGGATCGTAGAACGTCGACCGTGATAGGTAGCTTTTTCAGGACCTGAAATACGGGGGATGCACAGCGAGGGAGAGTTTGTCGGCGACAGAAGGGAAAGTGATCGAGATAGGCACCAAAAAGAAGTCAGTAAAGCTATTCTGCGGGTTTTAATGGTCTTACGAAATGTGTCATGGTTGGAGATGTGGTGTTGAAAGAATGTAATGTAGCTATTTTAGATGCCTAAGGTATTCGCTACTAGATTTTACAATAATGTAGCGCAGCCGGGCTTGAGCGAACCGAACCGAGCGTGCATAACCCGGCGAACACGTACATGGACCAAGTGGCCACGCGAGTCGGCGGGCGCCTTGACTACTTTCACTGACTCAACAGTGGGTACGTAGGGCTGCTCCTCTCGATACTTGCATCATCGTTCGCTCCGCCTCGATGTACGCTTGGTACGGGTTGCTCGGGCCACAGCTGCAGAAGAGAAATGAACGGCAATCTCGCGATCTGTGACCATCCAGCAAGCCCGTCAGGGTGCTACGATGCTCTCGTTCTTCAGACTGTGCAGGCTCAGATTGCCGTCCGTCATCGTATTGAAGCTTCCCGTTTGTAGTGTATTTCAATCACAGCGAACCGCACTCGCAAATGCCGAGAAGCATACAAGGGGGCAAAGACCTGTCCTTCTCCATCCATTTGTACCCTCCAGAGGGCATGTAGTGTCCGTCAGGTATGCTTATGCAGCATAGCGCGTAAAAGTTGCTTAAGCTCAAGCTGCAGCCAGTACGACGTACGCAGCAAGTTTAAAGAAGCATTCCGGCGACGCAGACATCGTATGGGCGCGCGACAAGTGACCCCAAAAGTTGGTCGGAAAACCAGGGAAAAGAAGGAAAGAGGGGAGACGAAAAGCAGGAAAAGGGAAAAAGAAAAGCCACTCACTGCCAATAATGATCTCGAAGTCTTCTTGATCTCTTCCGCAGGTTCCGGACCGTTATATTTACCTTTAGCGACGAGGGCTAGATCTTTTGTCCATTCATGGAGTAGAGTAGTAGCTCTAGGGTCAATTACAAAGATGACATCAAAGTCATCATTCGTATCATGGTTGATCGTTTCCAAAATCGAAAGTCTAGCTTCTGCAGGGACCCTAAGGTCAGTTATGAAAGCTTCTCTTGATCCGTGTCTTGATGTCGCATCGGGTGGCTCGGACACAAATGGTTGCAATAACTTGAACATCTTCATCACTGTCTTGTGCGGTGACCGTGTAGCTTGATGTAATGTTCTTTCCATCTCTTTACGGATTTCATTCCATTCTTTCTGTGCTTCGGAGGGAGGTTGTGGAGTATTGACGGTGACCGATAAGATGGAAGGTAGAGGCTGACCGGAAGCTGAGGATTGCGTCGCCGTACTTGAAGGTCCTGCTTTAGGTTTTTGCTGGCCTGAAACAGCAGTCGCAGACAAAGGTTAGCGGGACGAATCACTTGTCGACGAGTTGTTCGTCTTCTTACGCTTCGCAGATGCAGTAGCAGAGCCCTCTCTTCGCTGCGGTACAACAACCTCTACTTCGGTTTTGCGCTTCGCCTTGCCATTGGGTGTAGCAGGGGCGTTAGAGGAAGAAGCAGACGCTTGTGCCTGAGCGACAGCCGTAGAAGTGGATGGCTGTGGAGGCAAAGAGATGCCATTTACTTGATATGAAATGGGCTGAGGTTGTGATAACTGATGCGGTGCGATGTTTTGCTGTTGGAATTGCTGCTGTTGCCGGGCTTGACTGTTATTGGCAAACAACAACGCAGGATTAAGTGTCGCAGGCTGCGAAATGGGAAGTGCTGCATGATGGTAGTGGGATTGAGTAGTAGGAGGGGCAGCTGGGCGAACCTGAAGGAATGGCTGTGATGAAGGAATAGATTGTGATGGGTGACCGGTTGCATAGGGAAATATGGCAGAAGTGGAGGCCTGAGATTGAGTAGGTTGCTGCTGCTGAGCTAATGGAGGTGGTAAGGGGGATGATGCCTTGTTTGTGTTCGTGTCTGCAATGTCGTCCAGACCAAATTCGTATTGTTGATCTTCTTCCATTTCTTGTCCGGAACTGTCATCATCGTCACTTAGGACAGTATAGGACACTCCATTGCTAGCAATCTGAGTTGCGCTCGAGGGACGGGAGGATGAGGAGGATGCTTGTGAATTGCTGAAGGAGGCGTTAGAGTTAGAAGCGGGCGTCGCTGTTCCGAAAGGTTGCTGGGAAAAGGCAGGGGCAGCTGAGGACTGTTGCTGGGTAGATTTGGACACTTGCTGCCTTTGCTGTTGGAAGTATTGCTGTTGCTGTTGTTGGTATAATTGTTGCTGCTGCTGCTGATATCCAGCTTGTTGTTGAGCATATTGCGGCTGTGTCTGCGATTGCTGCTGGATTTGTGGCTGCTGCTGTTGCTGTCGCTGTTGGTTCTCTGCATCATGCGACGGTTGTGCCTGCTGCGTTTGAGATTGCTGCTTCTGTTGTGCTTCAGCAGCTTGCATTCGAGACTTGACATAATCAAGTAGTGATACCCTAGCCGGATCGAAAGGGACACGTTGAACTTGTTCCAGCAGCCATCCTTTGATCTTGTCATTGCTTGTGAAGTCGCGATCCCAGTCGGACTGTACGGCTGCTGCGACACTGTATGTTCGAGCAACGAGAGCGCGGTACAATGTAGGTGATGTGTTGATAGTTCGTGACGGTACCATAGAAGACAAAGCGAAGTAGTCAGTATATGCGGTCGATGAAAGCGGTCAAGGCCTGCGAACGACTCAATACGCAGCTGACGGGTAGACGGCTAGGTGTGCACAATCTTCTCCCCACCGCGCAGAACGGTGTAGTGGCAGTCATCAAACTCACATCCTTGCAGCACGCTGGGCATCCACCATGGTCCCTTCAGCCAGCGCCATGGTGGGCACGAGTGAAATGCAAGTGATCGAGATCACTTGCCGGCGACACTACCGTTGCTCGGACGCGACTGCCTGGCGACCAGGACGATTAAGCCTGAGTTCAGGACGAGGTCTTGGTATCTTATACAGTCCTTGCCGGTCGTAGTCACTCTCTTGAATGCTTTACGCTGCCGGCGGTGTTTCTCCGGCCAGCAAGCGAGGCAGAGCTGCTATTGGGCAGCCGGGCTATCCAGACAGATCTGTCTGCTTGACTTGTCGGATTCGGGCAACAAAGTGTAGTGTATCTGGTCTAGAGCTCATTCATCTACCCAAACGTGACATCTGACTCCGTCCCTTCCAGCTATAGGTTTCTGTCTGTCTTGCTGTCAACACAGACTAACAAACGGACCGGTCTTTTCTGTCCTTCCGAGGTCAGCAGTGAAAAGCCTATAAAGAACAGAGCAAAGCTGTAAAGGCAAGATATGCCATCTTGGGTCAGCTGCGTGGTCGTGCTAGAACCCTTGTGATGGCTGAGACTTACCGACTTGACTATCGCTTGTAGGAGGAGGAGCAAGAGCGAGTGAGAGAGTTCAGAGGGGAAATGAAGGGTGCTCGCCGCCACCGTAGAAGCCGCTGACACGACAAGTCGCAGAGACAGGCAGCGCGAAGACATACATACACAGCTACAGTACACTTCTACCACTTCTTTAAGAGCTGTTGATCACAGTTTCCCGCTGCTGTCGTCGCATTATATTGGAAAAGCAGGACGGTCTTATCGCATCAGAACGCAAGTTGATCGTGGCAATTGCAAAGCCCACCCTTATGCTTTCTATCGACCAGGGTCTAAACTGATTAAGCTCGTGTCTAGATGTATCAATATGCAATATGACACAAGATACTATGTGATTGTACAATTCCTATACTGTCTTGCTCCTGTGAGTCCTGTCTTTGATGACGGTGTACCGAGCCCGACGAGTGTATGCGGCTTCATGTTAGCCGGTGGTATTCAAGCTCTTCATTAGTAATATAGTAATAGTCCATTTAAAGCATGTTATTACAGCCTCAAAGCCTCCCTGGTATAATAGTAGAGCCTTTATAATTCTCTCTAGCTAATGATACGGGCTCATTCCCAAAGACAAGAAGTTTGCTAATCTCGCTAGGAAGGTCAGATTGACAATAATTTATGGCCTTTCCAATGAGTCTGTAATAAGGATTGATGTAGACGAAATTAGGAGTTATTATTGAACACTTTGCCGAAAGCGGAGGGACATTTAAGTTCAAAAGCCTCCATTACAGATTTGGGATTTTATTTTCATTTTCCCTTTTGTTAGTCCCGATGGTCTCAAGAAATCTAAGGCTAGGCCTTTTTTGTTAATTCGATTTGAAATTCGAAAAGCGGAAGTTGAGCCTTCCTTGAATTCTCAACTAAAGCTCATTAACAAACTTCCCTCAACTTTGCTAAGGTCGCTTACAAAGGTTTCGGAAGCCCATTAATCGAACTTTTTGGGGTTTCGCTCCTTTCCTTTCTAATCTTTCGATTAACGAATCTCAACCTTTGCACTGTTGAGACTTATCCATCAGCCTTCAACATCATTAACAATTGAAGATAAACCACATTAACACTACTTGAGAATACTAATACACTACAAGTATATCAAAATACACCATGCCACCTAAAGTGTCCGCTGAAACTGCAGACAGACTACAACGTGCTGCCGTTGCTAAGAATGAGGTTAGTAGCCTCGCTCACTCGCGCTTCTCACTCTCCGTGCTGATGATGTACCGTTCCATCGCCACTATCCTGCATCATAACATCACGTGCACTCACTAACAATACCTTTATCACATCACTCATTATCCACACTATTACCACTGCTTCTTCGTTCCCCTCCCCTCCCCTCCTCTGCCTTTCTGTACCGCTTCCTCTCTTCTCTCCCTTATCGTGTCGCCCTCCAGCTCGTCTCTCAATATCTCCACCTCGGCGCCAACTTGAAGCGATGCAGTGCAGCAGTCGAAGCCTATGCACATGCATTGAACGAAGCCAACGACACAAAAGAGATCGTTGAATTGCTCAAAGCACCTCTTTCTGCACCTATGCCAACTGGAATGCCCCAGTATCTCCCCTTCCTCCACGCCGCATCATCAGCAGGAGCACAAGGTGAAGCATTTGACTTTACCATGAACAAGCGCTCCAAATCAGCAGATGAATCAGATGTTGAGGTAGATGCCAACGGAAAGAAGAAGAGAAAGAAGTTGGCCAAAAAACTAAAAGATCCAGATGCGCCCCGAAGACCTGCTTCAGCATATATCATCTTCCAAAATGAAGTCAGGGACAAAGTCAAACATGCAAATCCTGGTGTTCCTTATAGTGAGATTTTGCAACAAATCTCTGAACAATGGAAAGCTTTGGGCGACGAAAAACAGCGTGCTTTTAAAGATAAAGCAGACGCTGCTATGGCTGCTTGGAGAGAGAATGCTGCCGAATATACCAAAAATAAGGAAGATGATGCTACTACCGCTGCTGGATTGAACAACATCAATGACTCAATGGCTGTCGATCCTATGGAGGCTGCTGCTATTCAAGCTGCTCTCACTGCCAAGCCAAAGAAGGACAAGAAGGCACCATCATTAAAGAAAGATTCATCGGCCAAAGCAGCAGTTGCCGCTCCTGTTGTACCCGCATCTGTCCCCGAACCAGCACCGTCAAAGAAAGAATCAAAGAAAGACACCAAGCCAAAGAGCTCAGCCGCACCAGCTGCTACCACTTCTACCCCGGCAGTCAAGAATGTAGCCCTACCCAAACCTGCTTCTCCTGTCAAATCTACCGCTGTAGCACCACCTGCAAAGAAGAACATCCCTCAAACAACTCAAGACTCTTCCGACTCAGATACTGACACCTCCGAGGAGAGCAGTTCAGAAAGCGACTCTGACTAAGAAGATCATTTGAAGAGACACGCGCACCGCAAAGCACGACAAGGCACCTATTCCAGCTTGTATCGAATGGCATTCTCTTCGCAGAGTCGCTCAACTTCATCTACTACAGTTTTGTTCAATCTTGAAATACCTATTCTCTGGAAGAGAAGTCAGTGATAGTGGTCCTCAGTCAGTCTCTCTATGTTGTCATGCGTTCCATTTTTACTGTGTGCTTCTACTTTTACATCATAATATTTTCCCGTCTTTGCGTGACGATGCCAAACTGCTATCAATCAAAATCTGTGCCGTTAGACTATGCGCTTGAAGCTGCTTGCCGACCGGCTGCACGTGTCGTTACAGAATTATGCTTCCAATTACGTCGAACTAATTAGAACCTAGGCAGAGACTACGGTTCGGCTCCATAATAGCTACATATAGGGCTGACAAGGTTTCATAACTCGATACGAAAACAAAAACTGAAGCAAGGGCAAAGAGGAGATAGCCTACAAAGCATTGACAGACAAGGTCAGAGAACTTTGTCTCTGCCGGAGTTCAAGATGGGCTGTGAAGCTTACCGAGGTGCACGCGATGCTTGGACTCCGCACGTTCTCTTCCAACGATAAGGTAATCACGCTTCAGCGTCGATTTGAACCGATGCGAGATCGATTCCCTCAAAGCTGTCCTGGTAGAACGTCGAAGTAGAGCTTTCACAGGCGGCCGACCGAATAACAGACGTGCAGATGACAATCCTTCAGGTTCATTTATCACGGTATTGATATCATCGACTAGAGGTGGCTCTTCGATTTTGACGTCTAGCAGACTGGCTGTGCTTGATGTTCGCGAGAGAGCAGAGAACAGCTTCTCTACCCGTTTCTGACGTGTAAGGTTCGCAGCTTCGCGATAGCCTGCTCAATAAGGCAGCAGATGGGGAATGGTGTCAGAAAAAGAATTCACCGTCATTGCATCTGAATGCTTACCTTCTAGTAAGCATCCCATGGCTTGATCCCACGTCCGCGTACTTGCATACGCCACAGCAGCTTCGCTCAGTGTGCGCCGAAGATCTGGGTGCAATACCAGCCCGAGCAGTAATTCGGCAAAACCATCAACGGCAATCCTGAATGATTCTGTCTTGTTTTCAAATAGCTGTTGGACGTTGCAGGGTATACCGCAGATTTCTTTTGGGACTTTTGCACCAGGCAAACCTTGCAGGTCGAGCAGGAAGCCTGCAGTGGGCAATGAACTCAACAGCTACTCGCGACCTGAAGATAGATCTGTGCCAAAGTGTAGGGTTCTCACCTGTACTTCCACTTTCAACCAGATCGCACACGCCTTCTGCCTTTAAGCCAATTACTGGCAAGCCACTAGCCATAGCCTCCAGCACCACATTGCCGAACGTCTCAGAATGGCTTGGAAATGCGAAGACATCCGAACTAGCGTAGCAAGCAGCTAAATCTTTGCCTTTCTGATAACCCATAAAGGTGACGTTGAGATTCTTCGTCTGCTCTTCTAGCCTTTTTCGGGCAGGCCCATCGCCTACGAGAACGAGGTGACATCCTGGGCTATCTGGTTGCGTACTTCGAAGGGCCTGATTAAGCTTGATGAAAGAGTTGATCAATAGATCGATGTTCTTCTCGCTTGACAGTCGTCCGACGTAGGTAATAACAATGCCTTTCTCAAATGTCGTTGGCGCCGACTTTGGGTGAGCACTTGCTAACCATCTATTCCGTAGTGCGAGGCTGCGGTGAGCCGGACTGAACAGCGACATATCTATTCCACGTGGCCATATGCGGACATTGTCGAAGGCGTTAGACTCCAGCATGGTCCTGGTCGAATTACTAGGGCAGAACGTCGCGACACAATGTCCGTGGAGACGTCGTTGTAGGGTCCACATAACTTCAGCAAGCCAGCCAAAGCCATAGTCGCGGGCATATCTTGCAAGATTGGTATGATACTGACCAAGCAGCGTGGAAGGTCAGATTTCGTCAAGCCTGGATGACTCGGTTCAGTCTCAAAGTCTTCGACCACTCACCGATGCCACAGCTGCACAATCGGGAAGAGAATACTCCAGTATAGGTTGAGCTTGAGCGGAGAGCCAGATAGGATCCACCTGCCAGGATCAGTCAGACGAGGACCATCAACCCGGGCAAGTTTACGACACACGTAGTGTATAACATCCGGATCGAACGCTAGAGCTTTGCGCAGAAACTCTTGCCGAAAGAAGTTCAAGCTGAGCTGTAGAGTTGCGCTTCGTCAGCGTCATCTCAGGAGTTCAAACATACGCTGTTTTGAGCTTACGCCAGGATAGAACCACAGAGGTACGCTGTACTGTGCTCCAACAATGTTGTGACCGGCATAGGTTGAGCTAGAAGGACACACACACACATAGTGAGCAGTGAATGGCAAACCGTGACTGCAAATCGATGCGCACATATCACTATGAGGACCCAGTAGCAGCGCCTCGTGTCCCTGCGCTTGGAGGTGTTCAAGGAGGCGCGACAATGTACGCGTGACGCCATCGACTTTCGGCAAGAAGTTCTCGGTGACAATGAGAATGCGAAGCTTCTGGTCGTTGAGATCATTCATGGCGGTGGCTGAAAGTAAAATGACCTATCAGTGGATTGTCAGCCTTGCACCGACCCTGCAAACCGTGGCATCGATATGCTTGCACGTACCTGTCCAGCGGGGTCCGCTCGCTACTACTACGCAGCAAGGAGGTACCTAGTGAGATATATGAGGAGATAGTAGGTGAAGACGGCATGAAGATATTGGTATTGTGGAAAGAGGGAGTACGAGAGAGCTACGTCAAGGACAGTCGCCTCATCAGTTTTGTTGTTCGAAGGTATCGGCGCCTGGCACGTGCGCCCGACTGACGAAACGGTGGCGTGAACGTGCGTTGGTTTCGGCCAGCAACGGGTGTGTCCAGACGCGCTCCTCGGCTTGAGACGCCTGCATTCCAAGCACCAGGTAGGTATTCCTCATTTTGGTTCGTTCGAGTTGCGCGAAGACGCGCGGTCAATTATCAGCTCAGATGTTCGCCTGGCGACGGCGACTGCTTCAAGAAAGTCGATCAAACCATTATCATCCTGTTTTTGCCCTCTATCATGCTGCACTTCTTGCTGGTACTTTGTACACTGCTTGCGAACTTCACTTCCCTAGGTCTGACTGCAACTAAAACTTCGACATTCTCGTTTAATAACCCGATGAAAGCCTTAAGATATCTTTGGCCACAATGGACACCAGCTCTGGGAAGAAGGATTCTTGGTCTGACTCGCTGTAACGTCTACTGCCAGTGTCAGCTGAAAGTATTGCAAAACAGATTGGCATACGACCCACCGCATCCCCACTTCCTCCAAGGCCATACTTTCCCGAAGATCCAGTCCGTCCATAGAAGACTTGATGATGTTCAGGATTTGCTGGCTATCTACGCTTCTTCCGCCCTGCCTTTCGCGGACGTCCTCTATCTTGCCTCCGAAATGCGATCTCACCACGGCTAGGTTGCGTATACTGTCCGCCGCCGGACCGATGGGTTCTAATGAAGACATACCATTTGCGAAAGTCGAGGAAGCGGACAGTGAGGGGCTCTTGGGGGTGTTGAAGCCACTACTACTGTTCCGACGTATTGAAGGTGATGTAGTTCCCAGGCGAGGAGAGGGCGGTATCGTAGGCGGAGTCGCAGCGACTGATGTCAAGGCTCCCAGCTTGGTAAGAGTTACGTCTGCGCGTAGCACCTCATACAGCAGCTGCGATATGGCCTCCATGTCGGGCAGGATGACATCTGCCCAGACTATGGCGAAGTCAAGGGTCAGAAGTACCTGAATAATCAGGTCTTCGATACTCGGGAGATCGCTTAGTTCCACTTGTCGAGCTACCAAGAATGTTGCAAGCGAAATGATGGCTTGACACAACGGTTGCCAGTCGTAGTCTAGACGGACGCGATTGCTTTTGAGTTGATGCATAGTCTTGTGCGCCAAGCGGAGAGTCAGACTGAAATAAGTCACAAAGGTCAGCTGCTTGCAGACGCTACTTCATACCGTATCTTGGAAACTCACAGATAAGTATGCACATCGAAAGATTTGCGAACCATGTTGAAGCGAAGATATTGGACAATGCAGTCGAGTATGCTACATATCAAGGGACGACTGGAGTCGTCGGACGAAGGCAGAGAGGGTTGCCGCTGTAGCATCGGTCAGACGAGTCATAATGAACGGTTCTGTCGGAGCTGAGACTCACTTGTCGGCAGATGCGGACAGGACATGACTGATCCGTCGACATAAGCAACTGCGAGCCTTCTTCTACCAGTATACTGATTATGATGAAGGCCAAGCGGGAATAGGCCTTTGCACGGTGTGCCACAGCTGCGTGCGTCGCCAAGTAAGAAGTAAAGCTGAGCAAGGTGGGTATGAATACAGGCTCTGCATCAAATCAATGGAGATACACGTCAGCTAATTGCCAGTGAAGAGTATACCTGCGCACAGATGCCATACCTTGTGAATCATCTGAAGGTTTATCGTGTAGCAAGAAAGAGGAGAACGCTTTGTTGCTGTTGACGAGGTCGTATATAGGCAGAAGTATAGCTGTGAGTTCAAGAGGTCTTTCTAGAGGTCAGATGTCGTGCGTGGTAGGTATCACTCCCGGTATAATGGCTCACAATTCTGCGAAGGCATTTTCATCTTTAGCGGCTGAGGACGCCGAGCCACTTTGAGTAACAGCCTTGCTTGGAGATGTCAAGGAGCGTAATGATGATAGCAGGGAGGTAACGTTGGATACGAAGGATACTGGCGCATCATCCATCTTCTCAATGTAGGCACTGTCAAGAAGGGCTTAGCTATGGTGGCATACAGTTGGCAAATTGGTCAGGCTCACTCCCTGACTTGTAAAAGTGAGACAGAGGCTGCCTCTCTAACTCGCTTCATGATGCCTTCGTCAACCAGATCCTCGAAGCGTACAAGCATAGCATTGCGAGCCTCGTATTTATGATAATTGGCGAGAATCCCAAGCATAAGAAAGCTGTCTGCTGCCATCTGCGCTGTTCTCGGATCCGATACGAGCTGCTCAATGCATGCTATCAGTACCAGTTAGAGGACGGTCAGGCCGTATACCGAGACGTACTTTGACTACGCTACTGAACAAGTCTCTCCGCAGGAAATACGAGTTGACGGAACCTTGGTTGATCGAGGTCACGAATAACAGAGTGAGAGCTAGAGTGCTTTGCTTGAGGTCAGGTGTTGCATCTGTATTCTGAATTATACCGTCTAACCCAGCGACAAAGTCCGGAAAGACCAAGTCTGCTTGCTCCAGTGACCCGGCGAGAAGGCTCATGATATCATAGCTATAATTCGGCAGGTCTCGGCCAAGGAAGGACTGTAGAACTGTATGAAGGACCTAAACAATCAACCCTGTATCAGCTTGCTGCTGTTGTAGAGGCTGTGGGATGTACAGGCCATACTGACCTCGATCACGTTGGGAAGCCGTATATCGTCGATGTCGCTGGTCTGAGTGCACTTGACAGCGTAGAAGAAGAGCTCGCGTACATTGTTCTGTAGGCAGATTGTCAATAACAGCTCCTTGAGAGCGAAACGAACTTGTTCGCACCTTGACAGTGCCGCTCTCGACAAGCAGATTATCGGGTACCTCAGCGGCAAGCGAGAGCAAGTATGGCTTGTCTACACCCAGGCAGAACAGGTCAAAGTAGAAGCGTTCCGGGTCATCTTGCTGATACGGCGGTGGCTTCTCTTGACCCTTGAGTATTGCCTGGAAGCACGCTGCAAACTTAGAGACGGGCACCTGACCTGTGCTCGTCGTTGTCCTGCTAATACTTGGAGGTGTCTTGACGGCCGCAGCAGCTGAGCCATTCGACACGGTCTGCCGACGCGGCATCATCGTCGGCCTCATGGCCTTGGCCTCCCACTTGTTGGTGCTACTTCGCCAGCCTTACGTGCTACCTTGAGGTTATCTGAGAGTCCCTCATGCATTCGGCAGAAGGCAAGCTCAATGGGCAAAAGGACACGTGCAGAAAAGGCCACGCTGATAAGAAAGTCTTCTAACATCGCATAAGGGCAGTACTTGTGACGTTTTAGTATTTGCAGGCTCAGTTTACGGGTATAGTGCTACTGATTGACATGTGCGGATGCCCCCAATTCGCCCCTGATTTGCTCCTAGAAGGACCCAACTAGTGGCCTTCGCGCTTTCTTGGTGCAGACCGTAAGATGTCATCAACTACAAGGGTGAACAACGAAAATTGTCAGAACAACAACACTTTGAGCAGACGCTTGATAATACTCACCTCGCAAGATCATCTCGGACGCCTCAGAGGCGGAAATGACCACCTGTCTCTTGAGCTTGTATGATTCCGTGACGCCGAGCTCTTTCATGGAGCCGATTGTGCCTTGGAACATGTCTACATGGCAGATCATCAGCAAATGCAGTCAATCCAGAGCTATCGAAATGTAACTTACCCAGACCAGCGTCCTTCTTGCCATCGTAATGAGCCGCTCGTAGTCGCGAAACAAGGTCCGCGCTATCGTAGCCAGCATTGTCGGATAAGATGGTCGGCAGTTGACGCAGAGCTCGTGCGAAGGCTTCAATTGCGATAGCTTGCTTTCCTTCCGTTACTTTTGCAATATCGTCTACTCGGTTGGCCATCAGCATTTCAGAGCAACCCCCACCGTATACGATTCGGGTCTCCTTCACTGTTTGTGACAAGACGGAGAGAGCATCGTGTAATGAGCGGTCGGCTTCGTCAATCATTTGCGATGTTGCTCCTCGCAATACGACTGTGCACGCTTGACCGTCGGCAACTCCGGAAAATTTGATAAGCTAGAATGTCATGGTGGGCGTCAGATTGATAGATAACGAGAAGGACAGTAGATGCTGCAATGGTCATGACCTACTCTATCTTCACCAATCATGACCTCCTCGATTACGTCGCACTTGCCCAATTTGACGTGCTCTGGCGAGTCGAACGTCGATGCGATCTCTCCTCCAGTCACCAACGCCAGTCTCTCGACACCTTCGAAGTCCGCATGCTCGATGCACATGATACCCTCAGCTGCGAATAGTGATTCAGGGTAATTGTAGACGAGCTGTCTGTTCACGAAGCAATTGATGCCGTGCGCCTTGATCTTTGCGACTTTGGCCTTCATCTTTTCTCTTTCTGCTCTTTCCAGCTCAGCGAGCTTTCCTGTGCTGTCGACCTTCATTCGTGCACCGAAGATCTTGATCTTATCAGTATCCATTGATGTGTTTGCAATCATGATCTTGGCGTTCTCCATACGTCTAGGGCAATTTGTGCTAATTTTCTTGTCGAGAATGAAGCCTTCGTCAAGGTAAGAATCACGTAGTTTGCCCCCCGGCTTTTTGATGATTTGGATGTGGTCTAGGTCTGTCGAGCCTTTCAGGCGCATGACTGCATTGACTGCTAGCTCGGCGAAATAATCCTTGTCCGCGGACAGAACTTTTGATGAAAGTGTTGTTCTTGCAATGTTCATCAGATCCTCTCTGAATGCATCTCGGTCGGCTCTGTGTCGAAAATACAGTAAAATCGCGTCAGTGGATTGCCGCATGCACGGACGGTCTGAAAGGATGATCTGGCTCTCACCCGTGATCTTGAGCTGCTTCCTCTAGAGCTTTCAAAGCTTCTCTGCTTGCAATTCTATATCCATCAATAATGGTCTGAGGGTGTAACCGTTGCGCAACTAGCTTCTCTGCTTCGCGCAGAAGTTCGGCACCGAGAACGCAGACTGATGTGGTTCCATCGCCAACTTCGTCATCTTGGACTTTGGAGATATTCACCAAGATCTTAGCAGCAGGGTTGTCCAATGCTATGCTTTTAAGAATTGTAGCTCCATCGTTTGTAACTGTAACGTCGCCTGTGCTGACTGAATGCAGGATCTTGTTCATGCCTTTTGGACCTAATGTCGATTTTACGAGATCACCGAGGGCAATGGCTCCGACGAATGAGCTGAGACGGGCCTGTACATAGAAAACGTATGCTTAGTGCTGTTGCTGACGTGGTTGCTCTCGCTGCCCTTCAGCTGCAACAGCTCATCAAAGTAGGGCGCGTTCATGCTTACATTTTCAGCTCGCTCTTGCGTAGCCTGTACACGGTGACCAGAAGAACAAGTCAGCACGGGCAGACTAGCAGCGGGGTCAAGAGGCGACTCACGTCATCGTTGAAGATGTTCATAGTGTATGAGTACTGTCGTTGTTGCAAAGGCAGGTCTCGTACATTGCGTACTTCATGCGCTTTGATGGAGCGTGATCGAGGTTCAGTACACTGTCGAGGGAGAGCATCATACATTACGTGTGCCTTTCACCTCCAGCCATAGCGATAACGTCGAGCAACGCGACCACGTCGCCCTTTATCAACTAGTCTCACATGCTCTAACACTCTCTAAGCAGACACCCTGATCCCATGGCGTGTCGTACTGGCAGATAGATGGCGGCCGACTTCTACCGTTCATCGCATGCGTGAGCTGGAGAGCACTCTATTTGCGAAGAAAAGCCATGCGAGCTTACATGTCTTGCTTTCCGTTGTTTATTCGATATAGCAACAATTGGCTAGTCGACCGACGGACACTCGCAAATGCAAGAGCTCTGGATCTGAAGTATGCGACAGCTCAAGAGATCGCCTGGATAGCTATCTTCAGTGCAAATGGTACGCAACCCGTGGCATTCGAGATATGCATGAAAAATGATCCTCTCACATGTTTGACTTTCCGGTAGCCATCCAGAAGATTGGCAAGAGGCTGTCTTTGCGACAGCAAGTCGTGGCAACGGCTATAGTATACCTAAGGCGCTTCTATCTGAAGAACTCTTATTGCGGTGAGATCTTTGTGCCAATACTTTCTTAACGCTTTTCTGATTGTGAAGAACGACAGAAACCGACCTGCCTCTCGTAGCTGCAGCATGTGTCTATGTAGCTGCGAAGGCGGAGGAGACAGCTATTCATATCAAGGTTGTAGTGACGGAAGCTCGAGCAACTTTCACCGGTAAGTTACCTTGTGTCCGGGTCCTACTGTTTGTGTCCGGGTCCTACTGTCTTGACACTCGCTGACTATGTTTACTATCTGATCTTAGAATATGGCATTGTCAACTTTCCTACCGATTCTACCAAACTAGCGGAGATGGAATTCTGTAAGTCTGCCTAACCTTGTAGCCCGAGACACATCAAGCCCAAGCTTAGCGTTCACTCTCTTTCTCTCCTAGATTTGATTGAAGACCTAGAATTCCATCTCATTGTGTATCATCCATATCGCAGTCTCGTCCACATGACTGGAAGAGACAGTGGGCCAGTAGCGGCACGGAAGACAACGCTCGACATGGACGATAACTCATTGCAAATGGCTTGGTGAGTGCAAATCCTGCGAGGCGTAGTTTGACACTCACTCACATCACCCGCGTCGTAGGTTCGTGCTCAATGATACATATCGCTCAGACTTGTGCCTTCTATACCCTCCTCATCTCATCGCAACAGCTTCAATCTACCTAGCTTTCTCGCTCCATTTCCCTCCAAACCTCCTCAACAATGCTAAAGGGCAGTCTACAGCCAAGCCTACAACTGCGAGCACTGGCACTCGCAACGCCGATACTGGTGAACCAGATGCCAAGCGGATGCGTGGCTCGTCGTTCAGTGCTGGTCAGCCCGGCGCATCTGGTAGCGTCGCTGGAACTGCAACTGGTCTCACTCCCAACATAGCATCTGCCTCGATGCCGAGCAGTCCACTGTCAGGCGATCCACCAGCTATAGCACCGAAGCCACCTCTGTCTACAGCGCCGCGGGGCACAACCGACCCCATCACCTTCCTCGCGTCGCTCAACGTCCAGCTACCACTCGTTCTTGAAATAGTTCAAGAAGTCTTATCGCTATATGCATGTTGGAAAGCATACGAAGAGCCGCCATCGAACTCCTCATCGAGTACATCATCAGCTCAGAACGGTGGAGCAGATAAAGCAGATATTCCGAGTGGGCAGTCTACTCCCGGGGTGGGCATGCCGCTACAGTCACCCACTCGACTCATGCAAGCTCTCAACCCTGCACTTGGCGGAAGTTTTCCTGGTATGGGAGGCAGAGGAGTAGGCGGGAACCAACCTGGAGCTGGTGATGATAGGGCTATACAGATCCTGAACAGGATGAGGATGAATCGGGATATGGATTTAGCTCATCCTGCACATGCAGGTGCAGGTACCAATGCAAAACCCAAATGAGGCTGCCACTCGTTTATCCTGCTGTAATGATTCGTACCCCAATGCAGGCTCTTCTATAGCCAGCCAGCTACACCACAAAGACAAGCAACGACCCGAATGTCAGTCACGCCTGCTGGTAGAGAACATTTCAAAGTCAAGGGACTATACAGTACCCTTTGCTATACTTCACGTAGCGTGCTGTCAACATATTTGGCCTGAGTCCACTTGAACATTGTGTCGGACACGGACGAACGGCTTTACCGGGGATTCAGAAGTAGCGGAAATTCTAAGTACTTCCGATGGAATATCAGGAGACTACGCACTGAACCGTCCTGCACGTTTCGCAAAGTGATGGCTACTATATAGCTGTTCGTTCGAGACTTTGGAAAAGCATCGTTATCAACGCCTCTGAATAGCTACTCGTATGCCAGCTGGTGCAAGCCTTTGGCCAATGTTTGCATGACTACCCACGATGTCGTTTACTCCTCATGGGCTATTGCTGCCACGCTCCATCCCGCGCAAGCCTCCGCAGATAAGACACCAGTCTTCTGACGACTGAACGAGGCTGCATTCGTCCGTGTTCTGCAATCCGGCGGCAACTCATGCCGCCAATAGACTCCGTATTGACTCAGTCCACCTTCTGAAACCAATTCTTCACAAATGAGCACACCGGTACTACACAACGTAGGCAGCGCCACCATTGAGTGACCTACATCTGCTGTCCTCCTCTCTCCTCGTCTTTCTTCTCTTTTCTTTCCTATCACCACACGTGAGCAGCTCCTGAGTACGAGTACCAGTGTTAACTCAACTTTCGCTTGCTTCTTCATACATCAGCAGCCTACATGAACAATATCGATTACAACATTCTCAGCCAATATCACTACAATGGTAAGTGGTGCCACTTGTCTCGACGATTTTCTCCCATCTCCTACGCTGCAGTCTGTCAGTATGCGGATCACGATATTCGACTCGACGCTGTATGTAGCGTTCTCCCGCAAAAGAAGGAAGAGACGACTTGTTCAACAAGCATCAGGCAGTTGACCTGTCCAACGTATATGCTCGAGAACCAAACAAGATCGAACCCAAGCTGTCAGAGTCTTCTCAAGGCTTCTTGGATTTGATCTTAGAACTAGGATCGATGCTGATAAGGTTCGATCTTGTATATTAGGAGACGACCCTCTCCAGTACGAGGATGCCTTCTACAGGCATCCCAATTCAACGGATTTCATGCTCAACGGGTCCACCTCCGTAAATGCGGCTCAGGCAAGTCGGAGACACTGGCTTTGCTCTTGTAATCATTCAGTTAATACAGCTTCTTTCCTACAGTCATACACGGATCCCGGTCTTCAACCACCTTTCTGCTCTGTCACAATGCCTCCTCGTGCCCCTCTTCAACTTACATCCATCACCCCCTTCATGACAAGTATGGCAGGTAACTGCCAGCCACCAACTATAGCACACGCCGCAACATGTGGTGTGCCGAAGCCTTCGAACATGGTCATCCAAGAGTCCGAGAAGACCAATACAGAGGCTCCGTGCTTTGTGAATCCCCTTCCTATTCTCTTCGGAAGCACAGAAACAGGAACCCTGCATTCAGGCGGGATGTACGATGTCGAAGCCCCTTGCAATGGGGATAGTCAAGCGGAAGAGATGGTGAGTGTGTTTGTCTTTTCGTTTGAATGAGCTACGGAGCTGATAATATGGTCACTATGTCACACAGGCCCCGGCTGAAGGTAATGCAAAAACATACTACATATCCAAATACTCACATCGGAAAAAGTTAGAGACGGAAAGAAAGCGGCGAAAGGCCTTATGCTCAGCGTATGGAGAGCTGAGATCGGTCTTGCCTCCTGCTGCACAAAGAGGCTTCAAATGCGATGCGGTAAGTGTGCACACCATGTCGCAGGTTGTAGCCAACTGCTGATATAAGCTCTACCCTCTAGATGGCAGCTGCTGCCGAGGAGATCCGTAGACTGAGAGCCGAAGTTCAGCAGTGCAAGCAATCAGGAACCTGTCCACATCATTGTAATCAAATCGTCTCGTCTTGAACCATCAGTCCTCGGTCTACCAATCCTGCTGACTGCGACAGCTTCGATCTTGTAGATCTAATGTCATAAAGGGTTAGATGGAAGCACCAGTTCTGGCCTGTTCCATTGTAATAGCGGTTAGATTTATATACTTATCTGAGATTGAAGTTTAACGTTCTCCCGCCACTACATACTATAGAGCACCTGAAGACCGACGCCGGTTTTGCAGCATTTGCAGCTTTGCTTTACCGCACAATCTGCCGATGCATGCTCTCCTCTTGGAGCAGGCAACTTTTACGTCTAAGGTATTGCCTGGCTCCTAATCACCGGATGGCTTCTTACAGCTCGTCAATCCAGCCAGGCTCGCTGGTCACGCATCCATCACTTTATGCCGATAAATCGAGAGAAGAGCTACTAGCTCGCATAGCAGAGCTCGAGCGGCTCCAGGCTCGACATATACTTTCCACGTCGCAAGAGAAGATTCCAGCGGCAATCGGTACCAGATCTACGTCTTCTGCTGTTCCTGCCGTTGCTTCAAGCTCTTCTACGACTCTCGATCATCCTCCATTATCTGCATCGATTTCTACAGGTACCAATGGCACTACTACTGCCACGCCATCGTTGCAGCAGAGTAAGCATGAGCGTAAGCTGTTGAAGAAACAAGCTCGCTTAGCTACGCCAACTGGTCGAGATGGCAATACAGGCACAGGCGCATTACAAGGTGAAGACTTCTTTGCTCGGTATGGAAGTAGAAAGATCGCTTTGAGATTTTGCTATGAAGGATGGCTATATGGTGGATTGGCATTACAGAATGACGAGCCTCCGTCTGGTATACTACCCGTTCGCTCATCCTCTTCATACGCCGCAAGCAGCACCATCACTGCAAACGCCAATGCTCTACCTACCGTCGAGGGTGTACTACTAGACGCACTAGTAGCTGCCAGACTCATCAAAGAATCCGACAAGCGAGATTTAGACAAATTAGATTTCAGCAGGTGCGGAAGAACAGACAGAGGTGTCTCAGCTGCGGGTCAGGTGATTTCACTTTACGTACGAAGTCAACTGCGTGAAGAAGAAGGTGTACGACAACCAGGTTGGAGATCAGCTGAAAATCCACCTGTTGAGGTTGATATTTCTACACTACCTGAAGAAGAAAGGAAGAAAGCGGAGCTGAAGAAGAACAGACCTCGTCCTGAACTACCGTACATGTCGCTCTTAAACCGGGTACTGCCGAACTCTATCAGAATTCTAGGATGGTCACCGGTAGATGAAAGTTTCGATTCTAGATTCTCCTGTAAACATCGACATTACAAGTATTTCTTTACTGCTCCGTCCGCTAGCTCCCATACCACCGATAGTAACAACAGCAAAAGTCGTAGAGCAGGACTGGATGTCATGAGAATGCAAGATGCCGCAAATCGTCTCGTTGGAGAACATGATTTCAGGAATTTATGCAAAGTTGATGCTACGAAACAAATCACGAACTTCTACAGATACGTGATGAGCGCTACTATATCGCCTGTCTCGCCTCCGAGGTCGCTGAACAACAACGCTTCCACAAATGAAGAGCATGATTTTTCCGCGGCAATACAAGATGAAGAAGATATGTATGTCTTCGATTTGAAAGGTAGCGCATTTCTTTACCATCAAGTGCGGCATATCATGGCTGTTCTATTCCTCGTGGGAAGTGGGTACGAAAAACCTTCCGTTGTCGATGCACTCCTCAATACAGGCTATACAAACGAGCGTCCAATCCTAGCAGCGCAAGAACCATCGGTCCAGAAAACAAACTCACCTCTCGTTGCCAGTAGACCAGCATACGAAATGGCTTCTGATCTACCTTTGGTATTATGGGATTGCGCCTTTGCTCCTGAAGCAGGCTTGAAATGGAGACAAGATGAACTTATTGAAGGTGATGATCTGAGGGACTCCAAAGGGTATCTGGAGATGAAACAGGCACACACGCAATTACGGATCAAAGAAGCTATTGCGTCGCATTTCATGCGCGCCTATCTAGAGACTGGACAGGCATCTTCCACTCCTGTGGATCAAGCAGGAACAGCAGAAGATAAAGCGGATCGGAGCGAAGTGAGAAATCGTAAAGCTAGTATGTTTGAGATACCCCTTGGAGGAGGTAAGAGTGCTAGAGCTGGTAAATATACGCCTTTACTGGAGAGACCTAGGAGTGATAGTGTGGAGGTCGTCAATGCACGATGGGCGTCGGGACAGGGTAAGCGAAGGGCAGAGAGGAAAGCGAGAGAGCAGGCAGAAGGTCAGAGAGAGGTGGAGTAGGCGGGTACCCTCAGTGCGTGTACATAAGGTGTAGACTAGGAAGTCTTAGGCAGTGGCAAACAGGGCTACCATTACACTTGGAACAAGTCAAGCAATCTCATACCCCGAAACATGGAAGCTTGCATGTATATATGGTCTTGTTTGTGAGCTGCAGTGGGTGTATTCCATGCAGAAGTATTGCAGGTGAAGGGGGGTCTGCATCCATTCAACTTGGCAAGGCTGATTCAAGCAAGGGAGAAAGGATGCGTGACTTGATCGAGGAGAAGGACTGGACAGTTTCATAAGAAGGAGCTCCTCCTTTTGCAATTGACTGCATCTTCCCCTCCCCTTCAAGTCACAGGAACAATGGCTTGACTGGCCCACATCGCTCACTTGGCTTGACTTTGCTGTCTTCTCTGTCTCTGTCTCTCTGCTCTTCTTCACAGAGACCTCCAGCATACTCACACCATCTGAGTAGTGTGTGTGCTGTCGGAGCTGGTGTGTCACTTGTCGTCGAAGACCTCGTCAACTCTCTCAAGATGGCAGCAACGCCAACTCCCTTGGCCAACATCACCTCTGCAGTTCTCACTCGACTCACCACCTTCACGCCCACCATCACAGCAACAGCAGGCGATGTCCTCACTCTCTCCATCGCAGCCACCGCTGCTCCTGGCAAAGCAGCTGCTCAATCTATACTGGACAAGGGAGCACCTACTCCCAATACATACAGCCCTACAGATCCCATTAGGCTGTTTATCATCCAAGCTTTCATCATTGTAGCTCTGTCTAAGCTACTATCATGGCCTCTAGCCAAGCTGAGGCAGCCAAAGGTGGGTTTGCTTTTAGCGAAGGGGACTGGCACCCACTCTATACACCGTGACTCTGCATCTCCCCCCAACATAGCATGAGATTCTATGCCCTTCTGTCCTTCCTCCATCACTCCCTCTCGCCCTCTCTCACACCCCTGTTCATATCGCCATTAAAGGTGTGTGAGCGAGCGTGATCGGAGTGCAATTCACGCGCATATCAGGTGTGGCTGTCGAGGGCTGTTCTATCACCGCGATAGCAGGACCACCGCAGCCGGTTCTCCCGTTTCATCACACGTATTGCAGTACGTACTGGGCTACGCGCCCATGCTCTGCTCTATACCCTCGTTCAGAATGGTCACTTCGCTGTGCTCGCGGCACGTGTGTGGCCATACCGAGATGGTCTAGGCCCAGGCCCTGTCACCAATATACCTTCATTCACTAAGTACAAACCTTGTGTATAGCGCACACTGACACGACGTATCATCACCGTCGAAACAGGTTATCAGTGAAGTCATCGGGGGCATCATTCTAGGTCCTTCCATCATGGGTCGTATTCCAGGTTTCACACAGGCTATCTTCCCAACGACATCAATTCCAAATCTGACTCTGGTAGCCAATATCGGTCTGGTGCTCTTCCTCTTCCTAGTTGGTCTAGAAGCAGATTTCAGTATATTCAAGAAGAATGCAAGAACGGCGATTGGTGTTTCATTCTTTGGCTTGGTCATTCCATTTGGAATGGGTGCTGCTGTATCGGTTGGCATTTACAACAAGTTCGTCAATACGGAAGAGGTGGATTTTGGCATCTTCTTGCTTTTCATTGGTACAGCCATGGCGTAGGTCACTCGCCTGTCGCTTTCTCTGCAGAAGCGAGTTAAGCTGATGAAATGACCGTTTCGTTCCAGAATCACCGCTTTTCCTGTTCTCGCGAGAATCTTGACAGAGCTGAAATTACTCCAGAACCCCGTTGGTCTCACTACATTAGCTGCCGGTGTAGCGAATGATGTCGTTGGATGGATTGTGAGTGCTGTCCGGGTCGACTTCCAGGATATCTGGTCAGACTACTTATGCCTTCTGCTGCGCAGCTCCTTGCCCTTTCGGTCGCACTCGCCAATGCAGGAAGTGGTGTGACGGCAGTCTACATCCTTCTCTGCGGTGTCGGTCTCGTCCTCCTACTCTGGTTCATTGTTCGCCCTCTCTTCCTCTATGCATGCCGCAAAACAGGTTCCTTCGAGAACGGTCCAAGCGCATCAATTATGATGCTCACATTCTTCATCATCTTCGCCACCGCCTTCATTACGGATATCATTGGTATCCACGCCATCTTTGGTTCCTTCCTAGCTGGTCTCATCGTTATTCCACATCATCATGGATTCGGAGCTATCGTAACTGAAAAGATGGAAGATCTCATCACTATCCTTTTCATCCCTATTTACTTTGCTCTTTCTGGCCTCAAGACGGATTTGGGTCTCCTGAACAATGGTGCTATTTGGGGATGGGTTGTCTGTGTCTGTGTAGTCGCTTTCTTTTCCAAGTTTATCTCCTCGGCTGCTGTCGCTAAACTCACTGGATTCGACTATCGGGAAAGCGCAGCTATTGGCAGCTTGATGGCCTGCAAGGGGTACGTAGAATGTTCACTTCGGGCATAATATGCCTGCTAATGCATGAATGTTTTTGTGCAGTCTTGTCGAACTTATCGTACTTAATATCGGTCTCCAAGCCCGCATCCTAAACAACGAAGTCTTCGCTATGTTTGTAGTCATGGCCCTCGTCACTACCTTTGTCACGACACCTCTCACTACCGCCTTCTACCCCGAGAAATATTGGCGCAACAAGCTCGGACGTACCGTCACTGGCGAGTTAAGCTCTCACGCTGCCGGCGGAGTTGATAAAGGAGGAAAAGGCAAAGAAGGTGAAATTGACGACGAGGACAAGATCTCGCATGGTGCTCATGATGGTCAAGCCCAATCTAAGGGTGAAGAATACTTCAGAAGACGCTTCGTAGTCGTATTGGAAAGGTTGGAGAGCTTGCCTTCTATGATGGCTTTCGTCAAGATGCTTCAACCTCCTTCGCAGAAGTCTGTCTCCTCTGCTTCATCTGTCTCTGCCTCGAGCTCGGAAGCCGGCGATAAATCGAGTGGATCCGAAGGCGGTAACATCAACACACTACCGAAGGATAATCAGCCCCACTCGTCCACACCAGGCGTCTCGTCTACAAACTTCAGCTCGAAGATTTCAGTCGACGCCTTCCGCCTTCTCGCTCTGTCAGACCGTACTTCCGCTCTGCTACGTGCCTCCGAAGTCGAAGTCACAAAGCGTGCCGATGCAATCCTCAATATCTTCTCCGCCTTTGCAAACTTGGCTTTTATCCCTCACACTACGTCAATGAGCATCATACCCACTGAAGAATACGCCGATACAGTGGCAGCCCATGCTTCAGAGTCTAATGCAGATCTACTCGTCGTTCCTTGGGTTGCAGGGACAAGCCTCGACCCAGAACATGATGGTCCTATGTCTGGCAACCCTCTGGAATCTTTGTTTGGTCAACAATCAGTCGAGCGATCACCTCAATATGCCAATTTCGTGCGTAAAGTCTTCCTCGAGAGCAGCTCGGATGTCGGTCTCTTCCTTGATCGGGGAGTCTATCATGGACACGACGCTTCTTCGCAAGGTGCCCTTCCAACTGCGCTATGCACTGGAAACCTGCAACACATCTTCCTGCCCTTCCACGGCGGTCCGGACGACCGCGCTGCCCTTGACTTTGTTGTCCAGCTTATCGCCAACAATTCGCATATGTCAGCAACAGTCGCTCGGCTCCAAGCTGTCGCGCCAGAAGCCGACTTGGGGAAAATCGATTCATCAGAAGCACCAAGTGAAGCTGCAGGTAGTACAAGCCCTCTTACGCCCACTCACAATCAGTTCACAGTAGGAGCCGGTATGGGAGGCCAGGACACAGTCTACGGCGGTGGGGCCCAAGGTACTCAGCATAGACTAGCTTCCGATACGGCCGACAACCTCGCTCTAGCACGTTACTTCCCATCTGCCATGCTTGAAGAATCAGAAAGCGAAGAAAGTACCGCTACTTCGCTCTTGCCTCATGCTACTGCACGGATTCGCTTTGAGACAATTAGCACTTCGACACCCCTCAAAACCACCCTGCAGAAGCTGGCAACCCTCGCCTTGAATAGCAAGGACGCTGTCTTGGTAGTCGCTGGCCGATCAAGACATTCCGCTCCCACGCATCGGGTTGAGCTAGAGCAGTATCTCAAGGAGAAGGTAGTCAGTGGCCATGGCCTACAGACACTTGGTATTGCGGCTTCTTCAGAGGTACGCAAAACTTTGGGAGATGTCGGCTCGGCTGTAGTCGTTAGTGGAGAAGCAGGCAGTGTCCTCATCTTGCAAAGTGCCGTCAAGGGCACGGCTTACATGAAGAAGAAGGGCAAGAATACCTAGGCGGCTCGAGTTCCGCAGCCAGAAGTTTATCAGTATCAGTGAAGTAAGTTGCATACTTTTGTAGTTGTGCTATAGTCGTCTTGGGTTAGCCTGCTTTTGGTCTCGTCAGACTTTCATCTGTCTTTTGTGAGGTTCTGGCCTCATGTTGATTATCTATGCATTCGTGTTACTCTATCCATACTTCAACCATCTCTAGTCTATGTCATATTACTTTTTAGATGTCTTTTGGAAAACGTGATTGTTTTCGGCTCACTCGCTGTCTATGGATGTACTCTCCTCGTGAGGTCATTGCGTTTCGTGCGCTTTGTTCCATGCAATCAATTCTTCCAGCTTTACACCTTTGCCGCCAAATATGTCTAACGCGCTCCCGAATGTAAGGTGAACATTGCCGTTTGATAGCTTGGCTACTTGCGCGAGATCACCTATGTCTGCAATCGCTAACTTAGTATCACGCTTCATACTAACGAGTGTTGCCAGGCCTACCTCTTGCACCTCCGGCATAAGTTGTGGGTATGCGGACCCACTTTCCTAGGCCTGTGAAGCTGGCCATCAGCGGACGTCGCGACAATATGGAAGATTGACTCACTTCTTACAAGATCCTCATCTATTCCCTGGCATAGACCTTCGACATCCGCTGCGTGTATCAGGAACTCGCTGCAGTATTCTCCCAGCAGGTCCAACGACTCTGCATTATATAGCGTTAGGACTTATACAACTTCAGAAAAATGCGCATCGTACCTTGATTGACTTCCATGTCGGTCAAGTCTTGCCACCTATTCATGGCGACTATCCATTTGTCCCCTCTCCGACGGCAGCTGGACATGATGTGGTAAGTCACAGTCATACCAAACACCCGAAGACTGAGTACCCTACCTGACATCGACCACCAGTCTATCCTTGCCTATCCGCTTGGACAGTTCCTGTAACCGTTCCAAGCTGAACTTTGCGCCTGGGAACAAATACGAAGTGACTATGACTTTCTCGGCTCCGGCGTTCAGCCACGTTTGGGCATTCTCGGCAGTGATGCCACCTCCCAGATGCATGCCATCTAGCACATGCGTAGTGCAGCTTTTATTAGCCTGCACCCGACACTTTGGCTAGGTCGCACTTACCAGGCCACGCTTGTAGAGCCTCTTTGGCAGCTTCGTCATTACCGGGTCCAAGCTTGATTATATGCCCGCCGCGCAGATTATATTTACGATACAGATCAGCGAAGTGAGATGGCGGCTGCCTGTGACGATAAGGCCGAAATACAGTCAGTCATAGGGTACCCCTCATGTTTACAGGTCTTGTCTCACGTTGCGACGAAATTTGTTCGGAGATCTTGCTCATCGTCCCTAAGGCTGCCGCCGACAATCTGTTTGACCTGTCCATTGTGCAAGTCTATACACGGCCGAAACATCTTTGACAAAAGTTGCAATATAGGAAGCCAAGGGGTGCATGGAGCTCGGTTCGCACACTGCAAACCGCGATCGAGTTTCGGCGCGAACGGAGGCAAGCTTAAGACGAACTTGGCAAAACAGGATAGGCATTGCATGCTGTCTATTTCAGGAAAAAGGATAGATATCTTGCTAGAAAACGAGAGTAACGTTATACAACTGTATCAAACTATGGATCCGGTTTTCAAATATTGCTAAAACTTGCCATCATAGGAGAGTCGTGGTACCGAAGAACGACAAATGCTATTAGTAGTTGTTGCGAAGTATACTGGCTTATCGTAATCTTGTAAATATATAAAGAGACTGAAAACTGCTTGACGGAAATGCTTGAGACGAAATGGAAAGGCTTTGTCTATGGATACATTGGCTTGTGTTTTGGTAGTGTTGCATGCTCGCCCGAGCATATTGCTTTTAGGCATGCGGGCCCCAACGAATATTTGCTGGTCATGAAGAGCCTAGCCTGATGGCTGCGCGCTCAGGCGTTGTTGTTTTCGTGCCCTTCCTGAGCTCCGTGAAGGTCTGACTTTCCCATCGTCGCTTTCGCTTTCGGCATAGTTTGCTGCAGTAGTGTGGGCAGCGCTAAGTCTGGTTGACCTTCGTGCTGGGCCTTGCGAGGCTGCCTTAACGGTACGGGGAGTGCTCGATCCGCTTCTACGGCCAGTGCCACTTGCAGACTTGGCTTTGAGAGGCGCTGTCTTGGGTGTGGTTTTTGGAGGACTCTCATTATCCTCCAAGGGTGATAGAGAACTGTCTGATGAAGCTGAAGACGCTCTGCGGCCTCGTGGCGCGAAGTCCTTTGCAAGAATACTATGAGACAACTCGACTGGCTCCGCTTGCGAGCCACTTTGCTGCATCGTTGCGCCGTTAGCGGCGCTAGCAGGCTCTGATGAGGTGTTCCGTGCACCGTTCGCAACAGACGAGCCTTGTAGGCTCCCATTCGGAGCTGACTGCATCGATTCGTCTGAGGAGAAGGCAGAGATTGGCAACTTGCGCTTCATACCCGCTTGCGAGTAGATAGCTGAGTCGACATTCACATCACTTCTAGCCGGAGGCGTAAAGTCGGAGAAGTCCTCGTGGCCAAGCAAGCTAGCTTTACTGGCGTCGTTCGACGACTCTTGACTATCTTGGATGACTATTGGCTCTTGGTATTGATCTTGACTTGTTTCAAAATCACTCTCGATGCGCAATCGTTGCATTCGCTGGCTATACGAAGGTGCTTCGGATACGACATCACTGTTTCCATCGTCTGTCATGGTGTGTGATCGTGATAGACTGCCCATAGACGACCATGCCGATGCAGGAGCCTGAGCTGAATCTGGCGCAGAGGGCTCGATAGGTGGATTATTATTGTATCCGTTGGACGGTGGTGGAGTGACACGCGAGCTGGCAACAGATGTGAGCTGTCTTCCAGCTGGGATAGCCGTCCGACGTTGTTGGGATCCACTACTCGAAGGCGTGGAATCGGAGATGCGTGACAAGGATGTTTGTCTTTTTGTAAAGGCTCGCTCTTGACGATGGACGAATAGCCAAGGATGAAGGATTGCATCGTCTGGGAAGGGGACTTCATCAGAAAGTTTTCGATCAGACAGCCACACAATCTGGGACACTCACGAACTGTCATGCGTTGGCCAGGATCATGGATCATGAAGCGTGCCACAAAGTCTACTCCCTCCGCCGAACAGCCCATATCCACGAGGAGTTGAAGGTCGGGCACGCGGCAAGCTATTCTCTCGGCTAAGGGTAGAGCCTCATCCTCTACAAAAGGGCTTGCATTAGCGAGACAAGAGTAGATGATGACCCCGACTGACCAAGCATCGACCTGGAAGCCGTAGCCTGGTCTGTCGGGGCCTTGTAGGATGACCTCTGGCGCTAGGTACGTTGGAGTGCCACACATAGTCTTCAAGAATGTCTGAAAGGCAAAAATGTCAGCCAAAGACCTCTTCCAAGCACTTCAGGCAACTGACCTCCGATCCTGGGTTCTTGGCAAGTCCGAAATCTGCAATCTTGCATCTGGGCTGCGGTCCTTTCGTCATGAGGATATTCTGTCAAGAGCGCATGTCCTTAGCAGGCTTCTATGCGAGATCCTTGCGAACATGCACATACCTCTGGTTTCAGATCGCGATGAGCCACTCCTTGCTGATGTAGATACGACATAGCTTCGCAAACTTGCAAAGCTACATCTGAGGCCTCGTACTCGCCTTAATTCATGTGATCAACCTGTAGTCACGCTACAAGTGAGCAAATGGGACGACTCACTCAGACCCCCTTTGTTGATCACAAAGTCGAGCAAGTCTCCTCCGGAAACATACTCTATCACAAGCCAAAGCGTGTCGTCGTCTTCGAATCCTTCGTAGAACTTGACAATATAAGGCTGAAAAAAGTACATTTTTGAGGGTCAGTGCGCTTGTCTGTCTAGTCACTAGCCACCTAACGAAACCTACATTATCGAGCGCCTGCATAATGGAAACCTCCCTCTGAAGCATGAACATAGTTTTTGCATTATGCTTGAAACGCTTCTTGTCTATGATCTTGACTGCGCTCCATTCGCCTGTTTTCTTACAGACTGCGCGGTGTACTCTTGCGAACGATCCGCTGCCTATTTGGCCTCTTATGTCGTACTTCAAGAATAGACCTCCTGCATCGTTCGGGTTACGTCTTTGACTGCGCTCCGACTTGGCATATTCCAGCTGAAAGCGAAAGCCTGCAATATACATATAGGTCAATCAGCTGTCACCTCAGTGTGGAGACAGTGTGAGATGCAAGGCGTGACTTACGGAACTCTCCTGCCAACTCTCTCCCTTCTACAATCTGACCCAAGCTTATATCATCACCATCACCAATTGCTATTCTTTCCTTCCTGACTTTGACACCATTGACAAATGTGCCATTTGTAGAGTAGTCTTCAAGGTAAGCGATTGCAAGAGATGGATCACCAGGCGCATCGGGATCCCATTCTCGCCATATCATACAGTGTGTACCGGAGACTACTGTATGCTTGATTACAGTATCGGTGTTCACGCGCTCTTTTCGCTTGTTGGCGTATACTGGTCGACGACCTATTACGTGTTTGACTTTCTCTTGAGTGCCCTATATATGCATGTAAAAATGCATGGTCAGCGGGGATGGGCTTGTACGCGTTTCGTGTGGAATATGAAGCTCAGATGGCCATGTGATGGAGGTTAATGTACAGTCAGTTAGCTTTGCTTTGGTGATCCTTGCATCTACTACCTGCCAGTCGCCCGAGCAGACGACTGGCAGGTAGTAGATGCAAGGATCACCAAAGCAAAGGCACTGCCGTAACTGCCTGAAGTAGGACTTGACAATGTAGCTTATAAAATAAGGCAGTATAGAGTTTGCCGTTGACCAAACAACGCGTCTGTGGCGAAATGAGTGGACGATTCGCAGCTCACCTTGATTTCTATACGAGGACAGTCTGGATTAGCTGTATCGGGTATGAGGGTAGCCCAGTGTTCTTCAGGAGCTGCATGACCATGAATATGAGATTAGATCGTACAATCAGTACAAAGCTTGCGGATAGTGTGATCGGACATGTGAGATTGGTACATACGGGGAACCAGAGGTCTGATGATGAGCGGTGGAGGTGCTTCAGATGCAGCTGATACAGCTTGAGATTGGTGCTGCGTAGCTTCGAATGTACTGTCACCTGTACCTGCCGGTAGTGGTTGGCTCATAGCACCAGTGTCGAAGCATGCATCTGACGGATGCTGGGTCGTATTCGCAGACTCTAGCCAATCTGGTTCGTTTGAATCGTGATTCGTTGGCGCATACTGGTCACTACCATAATGGTTGTTGCCTTGTTGTCGAAAGTCTTGGTCTTCATATGCCATTTTGCAGCCTGTGAACTGATGATGATTCGAATTGTAGGAGAGTCTAGTACGCGCAAAGCTGGCGGGGCTCGTGAAACCGGCGAGAGTAGCTAGAAGCCGCAACTCGGGGCAGGCGCTAATTCATGCTAATGAAAAGTGAGAGTGAGAGAAAACTTGGTAGCACAGTAAAGAGTTGGACGTGGTATGCGTCTGTTCGAAAGCTTGAAGGTTGCCGGCTGAGGAAAGGCTACACAAGGAGATCGAGATTCGGAAGCAAGCACGGGCTTGACCTTGCCTCAATCCAATACCGGTATTCTTAAGACTTAAGACTGATACAGACCCAGCAAGACAACGAAGCGCTACTGTCTCTACGGCGTTCTTTCTGTCCTGCTATGTCTGCCGCTCCGGGTGATCCAGCGACGTTTGCGTCCACCGACGAAAGCCATCATGCACGCACATCCGCATCAACGACATCAGCTGGTGAAGGAACGGCTACACCAGGCAAAGAACGACAGACTATAGGCGGTGGTGGTGGTAAGAAGTGGATCTCAGCAACACCAGACTTAGAAGACTACCCAGATCCACCGTCTTCCTATCCTTCCGAACTCTATGAACCCGTCAACTTCCCCAAGCTCCAAAATAGCCTCTTGCTTCAAGCAGCTGCAAACGATCCTAATCTACCTAGATCTCCTACGTGGGTGATGCGACAAGCGGGTAGATACCTACCAGAGTTCCGCGCTCTTCGGAAAAAACATGGTTTCTTCGAAATCTGTAGAACGCCTGAATTGGCTGCGGAGATCACTTTACAGCCTACCAGACGCTATAAGGGACTGTTGGATGCCGCTATTATCTTTAGTGATATCCTGGTTATTCCACAAGCTATGGGAATGGAGGTGTGTATAGTTTTTGCCTTGGTCGTCGCTGCCTCTGAGAGTACTAATTCCGGTTTATCGTGAATCAGGTCCAAATGCTACCAGAACTAGGCCCGCACTTCCCACATCCCATCAAGTCAGTCTCGGAAGCTATCAAGCTAGCAACGCAAGAGTACGACGTCAAGACATCTTTGAATTACATGTATCGCGCCATTACTTTGACACGCCATCTGCTAGAAGGCCAAGTCCCACTGATCGGATTCTGCGGTGCACCATGGACGTTATTTGCATACATGGTAGAAGGAGGTGGAAGCAAGACATTCAGCAAAGCTAAAGAATTCCTCTTCGCTCACCCAGATGAATCAAGGCAATTACTAAATAAGATAGGGCAAGTGGGAGCTGAATTCCTCATTGAACAAATCCATGCAGGTGCACAAACAGTACAAATCTTCGATTCATGGGCAGGTGAATTAGGTAAACAAGATTTCATCGAATACGAATTGCCAGTCTTGAAGACAATGTATGAACTCATCAAATCTAAACAGCCAAACACACCAATTACAGTCTTTGCAAAAGGTGCAAATTATGCTATACCTGACCTAGTTAATGTTGGATTTGATACTATTGGATTAGATTGGAACATTTCACCTGCTGAAGCGAGGAGATTAGCTGGAATTGTACCTGTTTGCTTACAAGGTAATTTGGACCCTGGTACTCTCCTTGAGAGCGATGAAAAGATCGAAGAGGCTGTCAAAGAGATGTTCTTGGGAGAGTATGGTTTCTTGAGCTGCGAAGCGGGCAGGAAATATGGTCACATCTGCAATTTGGGTCATGGCATCACGCCGAACGTGCATCCTGATTCGATGAAGTGTGAGTCATATGGCGGCCGCTTTACGACGGACAGATTACTGATGCATTGCCTATTTGTTATAATAGGCTTCCTGGAATCAGTGCAGAAGTACTCTAAGCGCTCGACTAGTACTGCAACCCAGTAAAAGAGCTCTTCCGGCCCGATTTACGAATCGCAAGCATCAAGACATATGTTGTACAACAGGATTGGCACAACCCCACTGAACAGTGGTTCTACACTTAGACAGGCTGTCATTGCAATGCTATGCTATGCTATGCTAACGGAAATGCTTCGTCTGCAACTGATGGTACTAAACGGGACGACTACCAGAATTCGCCACCAAGTATTTCCGTTAAGTCATACAAAGGATTACTGAGCCAAATCACAGTCTGAACACCTCACAGGAAAGCAAGAATACGCAGGTTACCGCGAAAGTTATACGGCACAGTGATGGGCAATACATCCAACTAGAGAGTCGGCCACCACATTACCAATCTGATAACAATCTGACGTAAGGAGGAACTGATCTGCCCATAAGCTAGTGTGCCTGCCTTGCCTGCTGTTGCGAAAAGCTCAAAAATTCGAGGGAGGTAGGACGGAACTATGCCTTTGAAACGAGGAATGGGATTGAAGCCGGCCTATCTTTTGTGCTCTTACTGACTTGCCAACTTACGCATGTAAGCTTTACCGTCACCAAGTTTCCAGTAAGCCCTGCATCATTGCTTCTGTCTCTCTCTTCTGTGCCTTGATTTCCTGACTGTCTCTCTCTGCGCATTTACAGGGCGATCGACAAAATTTCCCCATCCTCGTCCACTGCGGTAACGACGCCACACGGAACTTGCACACGCGTAAAGTGCTACAATGCAATCCAATCCCACTGCTGCAAACCAGGACGAGCAAAGTGAACACCTTATAGCAGCATCCACTTCAAGCTTGTACAGCTCAGCCTCGTCAAGCGAGCTGAACGACGATGTCCCTGCCTCTCTAGATCCATTCCAGCATATGCAGTCCAGTCCAGCACGGCGAGTGAGCGTAGCCGACGCCACCAACGGCAACACTTCAAGTACAGCACATTCAATAAGAAGCTTCAGTCTTCCTGCTACTCCTACTGCTCGAAGATCTTCATCATCCTCTAATCCCTTTCGACGGAGCAGAAGCTATAGCAGCCATGGTGGACATCTTGGCAACGACACTACAAACAACCACAGCCTATTCGTAGAAGATCTACCTGAGTTCCAGCCTTATTCGATATTCGGATCGTCGTCTCCCCACAGGCGTAGATTCAGATCCTCACCTACAGTTTCATACATACTAAGAAGAAGGAGTAATGCTAATACTCCCACACCTCCTCTGAGGACACCTGCTCGTTCCTTTTCTGGAGACGGTAGTAATGCATACGCTGCTCTTCCGGATGAACATGCGCAAGCTACCGATAGACTACCGGCGCAAAGAAAGAAGAAGAAAAATCAAAGCTGGAAGTCGCTTCTATTCGCTTCTGCTGTGCTTAGTATAGCAAGTGCAGCCACTGCACAAACATCGTCGAGGAAGCGAGATCAGCAGCCTGATATGGTCCAAGTCGGTTCCAACGGCATGGGCTTGGACTCAGCTTATACTACTCAGCCTAATCAAGCTCATTCAACGTATACCAGCACGACCTTATCACGTCGACCTTCGAAATTGAAGAAAAGACCGCCTAAAGCAGTTCCCAATCCGGCACTTTTGACGAGGAGAGGCTCAACATATACTGAATGGCGAAGATCAATGGTGATGGAAGTTTAAGCTGATGTATCACGACGATCATCCCAGAGGTCAAAGAGATCTACTAGAGCACCTAGTTCTGTAGCGAGGACGGGAGCCAGTCGACATTCGCATTCGAAGGGGGAATTTGTACAACAGAAAAATGGATCCAGGAGGTCTGTTTGGCAAAGGTGCTGTAGGAGGTTGAAGGCAGTACTGAGGTGTAGCGGTAGAAGGCAGCGGAGAACGATATAATAGTTGCGGGGAAACGTTGACTCGGATAGAACACGCGTCAACATACGCGAAGAAAGTTTCAACGCAATGCATTTCAATGAACCCGTTCGACGCAGGCCAGATGTTTTGCACCACTACTGTTGCAGGATCTGTCTGCTGCGCGCTTGCAGACACGTGAGCGACCCTCGCCCAGCATAGTGATGAGCCGGTCAGCTGAGAGTAAGCTGCGGTTCGATGCCATACATGTGGCTGTACAGAAGGAGTGGCGAGGATACATAGGCCATGCCGTTGCCTGTTCCGGGATGTCGCATGAACCCATTTTGGGTCCCTCTCTTTCCTCTTTATCAACTACCAGAGTCTTTCAGGTCTACCTTTTGCTCACAAGCCCACTTTCATATCTCCACTACGAACACTATGTTCAAGCCAGTCAACATCTTCACAGCAGCTGCTCTCGGAGCTGGCATCCTGGCGGTGCACCAAGCCCAAGCTGCTCCGTTGCGTACTAGAAGTGTGAGCATCACTTTTAGTTGTGCAAGGTGTACAACCTAGCATGCTGAATTTGAGTCCCGTTCCTCACATTCAGATTCAGACCTCGAAGATTTTCATGCTTGCCCAGTACAACAGTGGCGACAAAGCTTTCTTCACCATGCCGTGAGTTAAATTTCGAATGATGCGGTATAAAGAACCACACTGATCGCGTGAATGTGTTGGTATGTTCGTCTCTTTGCTAGACACGGTGAATCTATGACGGAACACAACATACATGTCCAAGATGGGTTCGACCCGAGCGAGCGATCTTTCGAGTTGAAGCCATACGCAGCAGACGATTCCACCAAAATCTCGTTAGAATGGGTGGATGGCTTCTCGTGGGCTAGTCTTGATGACGGGACGAGGGCCAGCACAGCACCTTTGGAAAGTGAGCAAACCCTTGCAAGCGTTGCTGATTCCTTCTTAAAGAGGGAGGGAGCCTCGAGCTTGGGACAATAGCATACAGTGCACTGTCCTAAAACGAGGATTGCTGACTCCATGGTGTCTGACTTCTGATTGATAGTCATCGCCCGGACCTCAGACGGAGTCGTGGTATGCACGGTAAGTTCCTAGTACAGATTTGGGTAGCCTTTCCCGGTAGCATCTCATCCTCTGAAAATGTTTCCTTTTGCGATCATCTAACATTTTGAGTATAGTTTCCCATAACCGAGGAACCAGCTGGCGCGGACTACATGTTCAAGCTCTATTGCATTCCAAGAGATACCGCCAATGTACCGCAGAACCTCGTCCCGTCAGCAGGGCCTTCACGTCCTGCAGGGCGATGACCAGTTTCCGAAGAAGAAGAAGAAGAAGGATTGTGATAGTTATCTTCTTGACAAGCTCTGAGCTTGATGCTATACTTTTCTCTTGTGCTTGGTCGCATATATCCACGTTTTCCCTATCAGCTTGATGCTATACTATTCTCTTGTACTTGGCCGCATATACCCACGTTTTTTCCTACCAGCTTGATGCTGGAAATAAGCCCGTCTCTTCTTCTCTGCCAGTATCTTTGTTTGGTCTACACGGCTTGCATGGAGCCCGACCGCAGGGCATCTTACGAGAAGGTTGATGTAGCCATTAGATACAGGGGTGCCTTGCGTACGAAAGGTGGGGGTGGCGGCGGGTAAGGCGGAGACGTGCGATTTGCTTGAACGCTCGCCTCACTCAAGTTGCAGACATTGGCGGCAGTGCAGCGGGCTCTCTAGTGATCTGCTTCTGGGTATGATCATATGAAGGAGGAGGAGCAGCATTATCTGCGGTAAATGCATGTTGTTCGTTGTGAAGCTCGTGCTTGGCATTGTTATGATTGTTTTGATTTCGCGAACGCCTCGAAGGACGGTCTTTATCGTAGCCGCAATTGCAGCCAGAGCAGCAAGTAGCAGCCCATTCGCATGAGCCACAGCATTTGTTGAACATGGAGTAGTTGATGCACTGTTGTTATAATACGTATAGTGGTTTAGTGATGTCCATATGTTCTCTAGAAAGCTGATCAGTCGCACCAATGTTTCGATTATGATGCCGCAGCATCCTGCAAAGACACCGCCTGTCTGAGCGGCCATTGGGAGCTTCTCTGGTAATGGAGTAAGAGCACCACTGTCTTGTACTGTATGTGATATTGCAGTCAGTGATGATCAGTCCAAAGAAAGGTCATGTAATATCAGGCGTCAGAACAGGCGGCGGGCGGCAACCCTCGAGGTCAATCGACCATTATTACTTGCGGGCTCTTGTTCGCCGGCTATTAACCACATCGCTGGCTAAGTAATCAGTAATCATCATCCATCCATCCATTCATTCAAGCGAGAAAGGTCAGTGGTGGTACAAGGGCAAGGTCGGAGAGGTGCCTTGGGGGATCGTCAATTCAGAGTGTCCAACTCTTTGGGCAGTTGAGTTGGCCTTTCTTTCGATCATCCATCCACCAAAGACAGGACAGAACAAGAGGGACAGGACATCACACAGCATTAGCACAGCACAGAAGAGCTGGAGCGAGGTTGGAATACTGCCATGTCATCATTGCATTGACTCGACTTGTTAGCTCTCACTGCTTGCTATTTCTGGCCGTACTCTCTTCCAAGTCATACTTGCTGCTACTACTACTGCCGAGTCAACCTTAACTACGCATACGCACTTCGTCACCCATCTTGCTGCAGACCCTGCTGCAGCTGGGCACTGCCACCACGCATTCGATATCGTTCAAGATATACTATACCATACGCTATCTGGTATACTACATGGCTGAGGATGCTGCTGCTGCATCTTCTACTGGTCATGCCGCCGCTGCTACATTTGAAGTGGGTGATGGTGATGCCGAACCTGTCGTAGCGTCAAGTGCTGCATCATCCGTATCCTCGGAACTCTCATCCACCCCTTCAAAAGCTGCATCAGAAGTGACTGCAGATACAAGCATAGTAGGAGACCTTGATGCCGACCGTCAAGATGCTCCCAATACGGATTCATCATCATCCAGCGACCAGAACGCCGCCACCACATCTACCACTACTAGTAATACCCCCAGTGGCACGGCCAAACCAACAGACATTATAGAAGTTCTAGCCGAAAAGCCAGGGTACCGTAAAGAACTACGTACATCACCCAATGGAAACAAATACCTCATCGAAACTCAGGGCTTATGGACGACGCTCAGGTCTCTAACTCCTGTCTCGAAGAAACGATCTGTCCGTGAGCGAATGAAGAAGAAATTGATTGATTTCGCTACTTTTTGGCCTTTTTTAATACGCTTCGCGAAAGAGGTCATCAATTTGGGGAGATGGAGATTCTTGTTGCATCTCGTTGCTTCGACTTTGACTGGTCTGACTCCGGTATGTCGGTTTACTCTGTACACTCGTCTCAAGCTAATATCTGCGATCACAGGCACTGCGGATATACCTCTCTGGTAGACTTATATCGATGGCACAAGAAGCAAGTGAGAAGCGGAACGTGTAGGTCTCCGATTACTCGCGTAGCCTTTCAGTGTAGTCCATAAAGCTAATGCCCTGCTTTGGCAGCCGCAAAGCCGAACTCTTCATGGTTGCCGGCTCTTCATATCTATCATCCTTCCTAGAGACATGGATAGATAGCCTTTTGTGAGTATAGTCGGACTAATGAGCGTACGTCGCCCCAGTCTGTCAGTCCACTGATAGCTGTCATGCAGGGCGAACAATAATGGAATTCTTCAACGCCGCTTTCAGTACGTGCAGAATCACCAGTCCATGCAACGAATAATGCTAACCATAGTACGGGACATGATTATAGGGCAATGGTCAGCGAACACTTAATTAGTGCTCGTGCAAGACTAGACGTGCACACACTAGGCAAGACTCGAGTCGTACGAGATTTCTCCTCCGCAGCGTCACTCGTGCACGCACTTGGTGATGGTACTTTCGTCATTGGACAACTCATTGACCTCTTCACATCCTCCGTGTCTCTTGTTACGCAAGCTTCCATGCTTTGGAAGATGACAACGAAGGAAAATGCAGATTTGGCTCTTATTAGTGTTTTCTCGGCTAGTATCAGTCTGTTCAGGGTAAGTCGTGTTCTCGAAGTACTTTTTCCGATATACCTACTTGTGCTACTAATAGTTTGCAAATTCGCAAACAGTGGTTCTGGCGAAGTCGAAGAGGCTATGCGATGTCCTCAATTACAGACGCAAATTACAATCGGATGATGCTAATGGAGGATATGTCACACCCATCATCGACGAGTTTCGGAGAAAGAAAGGTCCTAGGGCTAGGTGAATGGGTGCATGAGCAGTACAAGACTGCCAGCAATGCATTGGGAGATGTGTCGCTTTCACCCCCTCGATCGACTGAAATGTTCACTTCGGCGGTAAGTCATCCTCTCCATCTTTGGGACCAGCACGTGTCCTCATGCTATCACCTATACTGACAATATCTCTCCCACGTGTTATTAGACCGAGGCTATTCGATCCTTCACCGACACAGCCATCATTGTCCTCTTCTCCCTCAAAGTCGCCGAAAAGCCAATTGGAGAAGCTGCCATGTCAATGTCTTCTTTGACCTTCATCCAGAGTGCAACACGCAATCTTGCATCTTCCATCTACCGATTCGTATATGACGTGCAGCATTTCGGCGACGAGTTGTCTGCCTTTAAGTCGTACTATCGGGTACTGGAAATCAAAAGTGCCATTAAGGAACCTGAAGAACCTGTCAAGTATGAGACTATTCGTCGAGTGATAGAGGAAGAGGACGATGATGAAGAGAAGGAAGGTCAGGTCAGGTCCGGCATGGAGGTTGAGTTTAGAGACGTGTGCTACACGTGGCCTGGGCGCAAGGAGAAAGCTCTAGATCACATCTCTTTCACTATCAAAGCTGGCGAACTGACTGCTATAGTCGGTTACAACGGAGCTGGCAAGTCGACCATCATCGCTTTGATTGCGCGTCTGTGTGATCCTTCAAGTGGCGAAATCCTGATAAACGGTCACGACATTCGTTCATACAAGACATCCGATCTACATAAAGCCATGTCTTTCCTTTTCCAGTCATCAGCCGATCTACCTTTGACAATTCAAGAATATATCGGGGTAGGCAACCTTGATGAGATCAATAATTTGCAAAAGATCAGACAAGCTGCTACTGATAGTGGAGCTATTGAATTCATCGATAAATTGGAAGACGGCTTCCAAAGCTCGTTTACGGGGCAAGTCGAGACTGAAACCCCTGATACATTGTACAAAGACGCTGTCGCTTGGGATAAATACCTAAGTGAAATGGACGATGAAGATCATGATAAAGATGATGACGATGATGACGACAGTGACAGCGAAGATAAGAAGGATGAAGACAAGGCAGGCTCAGATGGGGAACAGAAGGAAGAGACAGATACGGATGGGCGGGAAAAGTCCGACAAGAAGGACAAAAAAGAAGATGACAAAGATAGTGATAGCGATAGCAACTCTGACTCCGATTCCGACTCTGATAGCGGGGACTCTGATTCCGAAGGTCGTCTAGCCTTCTCTGGAGGTCAACGCCAGAAACTCATTCTAGCACGAAGCTTCCTGCGCGACAATTGCGATTTGGCTATCTTCGATGAGTAGTGAGTCTCAAATCCCGATTGATTATACAGAAAGCCCTGCTGAGCTTGTGTGTTCACAACACAGTTCTGCCAATCTTGACCCTTTGGCGGAGCATTCTCTCTTCCAGAAGATAACCGCGAAACGTGGGAAGCAGACTCTTCTGTATATTACTCACCGTTATTCGACAGTCAGGCACGGTAAGTCAGATCACGATCCTGTTTGCGTTCGACCAATTGAATAGTTCTCTGACGTTGCTATCACTTCCAGCCGACAGGATTCTGATGCTCGAAAAAGGCAAAGTCATCGAGTGCGGCACACACGAAGAGCTTATGGCCATTGAGAATGGCAAATACGCTGAGATGTCGCGTCTCGCTTTGGGCGAGATGGACATCAACAAACCCAAAGATGCCAAAGACGCATCTACATCGGGCATGAAGGAAGACAGCAAGACAGAGGAGGTTTTTGCTGCAGACCAGGAGACAGCCGTCAATACACCACTGCCAATGTCTCGGGCGGCGTCTCCAGAGCCTCGTTAAACTCGAGCAATTACCTACTGTCGCAAGACTTGCAAGGCTCATTCCAATACAATATCGTTACACTTCTATTACATTGCATTATTCAGTTTTCTCAGTCGCAGTCCTTCAGTCATCTGCATATACGAATCGTCAATGGACTCTTTTTACGTATACTGGAACTTCGTTCAAGAATCGCAGTCATCGTTCGCTTGCTCGTCCTCTTTTGTTATCTAGATATGATAAGGGTCAGCACCCGGGAACAACGTTGTTTCAGTCTCAATGTAGCAATATCTACATCTATCTAAAAGAGATCCTTACCTCAGCTGTACTCCAATGACTGACTTTTGCAATGTCAACAAAGCAATGGCGCTGTGTGGTGTTTTTATGTGTTATCGGAAAAGACCCAGTCGCAAGTCCGTACATACTCTCCCAGACTTTCTGCGAGCTTTTCTGCCCATATTCCCAGCTCGGTGCCCTAAGTCTGGACTCGTACAGTCTAGTTCTCCGCCTGAACATCACGGAAAGCTCCAGAAGCCGAACGCGAGGATACATAAGGCATTTGACACACACCAAGATGAGGATTGCCCCTCGCGAGAATCACTTAAATGACTTTTGGAAGTTCCAGCTCGTCGCCCTCTCGGACTTTCTTGGGACCAAAATCGTACCACAACCCAAAAAGCAATTGCCAAATCAGCTCCAACTTTCACAGAAATTGAACCAAGCGCTTTTAAATGTTTAGAATGTACGTAAAAGTGGCCTTTCTGGCCCAGAAACGGCTTCCTGAAGGCTTATGTGCAATATGGAAGAGTGTAGTATTATAGCGGCCCAGCTTACCTCACGCGTCTGAGGTGTGCCTGATCGAGGGTTGTCTCAGAGAGGTGCCGACTCGTGCAGAAATTCTTTGCTCTCTTCTTCTTCTGCTGTGCCTGCTTTGCTTTCCCATACTTACATCCCTCAGTGGAGCTACTGCAATTCGACAGTATGCGCTGCTTCTCCTACCTAGCGGTACTTGGAGCATCCGCCTCCGTGCTCGGTGCCCCTCCTCAACAGGTATTCCAAGTGGCGACGTCGAAGCCCGCAGCTTTCATCTCCGACAGCGCATCAACAGCTTCAGATGAAAGCTTTACCATCTTCAAGCATGACGAGTTCCCTGCGCATGCAATACGCGCTATTCAACCCAGGGGATTTTGTGATTCTACGGTGCAACAATGGTCTGGCTATCTCGATACCCCAAATAGCAGACACATGTATTTTTGGTGAGCGGAGGAACCGCGTCATCTGTTTTTTAATACAGGGACTCATAGTATTCTGTATTTAGGTTCTTTGAAAGTCGGTCGGATCCAGTGAACGATCCCGTCGTACTTTGGCTTAACGGAGGTGCGCTGCCATTGCAATCATGCTGCGAAATCACACACTATCAGCTTAATCACTAATCTTTGATATAATGCAGGACCGGGATGCTCTTCCTTCACTGGTCTGGTAATGGAGCTTGGTCCTTGCAGAGTGACAAGGCCAGGTAAAGACGGTCATGTCGAAGTCACGGAGAATCCCATGAGCTGGAACAACAATGCAAGCATCATCTTCCTTGATCAGGTATGTGTATTACCGACTCTTCCTTCGAGCCGTAACAGAGATCCTGATGCTATTGCAATGCTTTCAAATGTACTAGCCCGTTGGAGTCGGCTACTCATACTATGACAAAGGCGATAAAGGAGTCTGGACCACTGAAGCGGCTGCCAAAGATGTAGGTCATCACCCGGAGAACTCTCGAATAACCTAGCTTATGCTTCCGCAACTGGGCACAATAGGTCTACGCTCTGCTGCAAATCTGGTTCAGCGCTTTCAACCGCGACTTCGGATCTAATGCTTTTCACAGTAGGTTCAGCTTTTATTTTCCAAGTAAACAGTCAGAACGGTAAGAGGCTGAAGTTACTGTTCTCCTGTGATTGCATTAGTCGCTGGAGAGAGCTTTGCTGGGCGTTACATTCCCGTATTCGCCGATTATATCGTCAAACAGAACGAAGCGAGATTAGAACGCTTACGAGTGGAAGAAGAAGAGCAAGCAAACAAGCTCAAGCACATCAATCTCTCTTCAGTCATGATCGGCAATGGTTTCACGCACCCATACATCCAATATGCAGCTTATTACACAGCAGCATGCACGAACGAGACTGGCTACGGACCGTATGTATCACCTGAAGCATGTTCGACAATGGCAGCAGCATTACCAAAATGTCAGGCACTACTCAAGAAGTGTGTCGAAAACTTAGATGATTCAATCACATGTTTGAGTGCTTCTACATATTGTGAGAAAACACAAGCGGACCCTTTTTATGCTACTGGTAGAAATGCATATGATATGGAGAAATTTGGTGATTTTGAAGAGGAAGATTGGATGGCTACTTGGTTGAATCAAAAAGATACAATGCATACGTTGGGAGTTGATAAAGCTAGTCATGGTCGTGTAAAGGGACATACTGGCTGTGATCCTACTGTTGGCTTCAAGTTCGCTTCTACTGGTGACGGGTGTGTCCATCTCATAATGCCAAGGAGGTATGTTTTGGTGATTGCTGATTATTTCTCTTTCTCGGTGAAACAGTGCCCATCCATCATATCAGCATGTAGCTAACATTCTGGAAAGCGGCGTAGCAGCCCTTCTATACTCTGGAAGTCGCGACTTCATTTGCAACTGGAGGGTATGTCCATAAAGCTGCCAAAACTGACAATACAAGGTGCTGACACCACCTATTTTGACGCGTGACTAGGGCAACGAACGCTGGCTCGAATTACTAGAATGGTCCGGTCAAGAAGGCTATCAAAACGCCTCTCTTGCACCATGGCATTCCAAATCGGGCAAGAAACAAGTGAAAGCTGGAACCTTCAAAACGTACGGTAATTTGACATTTGCGACTGTTGCCGAAGCTTCGCATTTTGTGCCGTATGACAAGCCTGAAGAATCCTTGACCATGTGAGTCCGGCCGATCTTCAATTGAGGCTTTGCAAGGTGAGAGGAGGTATTGACTGACTGGGCATGCTTATTTCCTCGTAGGGCAAATGCATGGATGCATCATGGACCTCAAGCCTTTGTAGATCTTCTGGCCTGAAGGCAGTGCGATAAGAACCAGGAAATATGTATGTTTCGACGGAATCTCATAAACGCGAGGAGGCCGGTAGACTGTAGAGCAAGCTCATCTGATAATGATGATAATGATGTCTTGCGAGAACCAAACCATGTGTAAATATGTCATCATATTGCAGCGTAGAAATAGGTACAACGGAATATGTGAAGAGTATGAAAAGGAAATGTCTCCCGTAAGCTATGTCAGATCATACAGCGTAGTTGAAGTAAAAGCAATCTAATGAACGCAGTGATTCATAGATTTCGCCTAGCAGATCCCGGCTTATTTGACGAGCATTCTTTTCTTGGTCTCTAATCCATCTACCGACATCCTATTGAATGTCGCCCACCGCTAATAAACAGCGTGGAGACAAGGATGGCAGTTGCGACATTGATATGAATGATTGAGCCGAAGCTCCAATGAACGCTGGAGAGACCGTGTTGTGTGTCTGGAAGGACTCGAGAATGGGAATGAAACGAATGGATGGATGGGCGAGAGTTGAATAGTGAACATTTTCAAGGGAAATTTTCAGGCTTGAAAGTCGGAAACGTGGCTTTACATCGTTTGCAGGTATACCATGAAGGCACTTGTTACATGGTCGAGACGAGTTGAATGCACAGAGTGATGCTTGCTTGAGTGTTGTCGACAGTGGTGCTATAGACAGATGGTGAAGAAGAGAGAAGAGAAGAGCAACAGCACTGGATGTCGACAGAACTCGATCACCCTCACTCGCCTGCTCATCAGCTTCGAACATCCACCTTGTTCAATGCATCACATGGAGCAGCAACAGCAGTCATGAAGCTGTCAGTACTGACATCTGCAGCCCTGGTCCTCCCTGCTGCCTGTCTGGGGGACTCCCAGCAACACCAACATGTCTTCCAAGCATCTAAGGACGGCGATGTTAGCCACCAGACCACCGGACATCATCGACTACCAAGGCCCCGCATAGCCATCATAGGCGGAGGAGCAGCTGGTACATCCAGTGCTTTCTTCTTGTCTCATTTAGGTTACGAGAACCACTCCCTAGCTGTCGACATTGATCTGTTCGAAGCGAATGACTACCTAGGTGGCCGATCTGCCATAGTCTATCCATTCGATAATGACACCTACCCATTTATCGAAGTAGGTGCTAGTATATTCGTGAAAGCCAACAAGAACCTATGGAAAGCCAGCAAGTTGTTCAATCTGACCCTTCAAGACATGCACGGCGGAGATGATGATGAAACAACAAGTGGAATGGCCATCTTTGACGGTCAAGACTTTGTATATAGAGAAAATTCAGGCGGTTATGGATGGTGGAATATGGCTAAACTATTCTGGAGATATGGATACAGCGGTCCAATGACTGTCAAGAACACAGTCTCTGAAACAGTGGCTAGATTTACGCAGCTATATGGGGATACTTTCCAATCCAATGGACCGTATGAAAGCATACTTGAATTTGCGGAAGCTCTCGACTTGGACAGATTAGCTTATAATACCACAAAAGAACACCTGAAGAGCTTGGGTGTCAATGAGCTCTTTATACAGGAACTAGTAGCAGCCGCTACCAGAGTCAACTATGGCCAAAACCCAAGCCAGCTTCAGGCATGTAAGCGATATTCACAAACATCCATATCTGCATCCCTTCAGGACGCACTTTATTGACTTCGAGTGCATACGTCCTTTGCAACGCACAGTCGAAGGCATGGTCTCTATGGCTGCCAATGGCGCATCGAGCATCAAAGATGGCAATCGTCAATTATTCGAGCATTTCGCAGCGAACAGTAATGCGCGTATACACCTGAATACACGCGTGATGAGCATCGAGAAACTCGACTCTACTTCTGCTTCTGCTTCTTCCAATGGAGTTATTGATCCTACAGCTCGACCATGGTTGATACGCTATGAAGATGTAGATTCAACAAGGACATCACTTCAACTTTTCGATGCTATAATATACGCAACTCCGATGCATCCAACTGTATCTTCCTACGCTACTCCTGTCCAATTCATCAATTCGAACATACCATCTCAAGTACCTAAAGTGGATTATGTACATTTATACGTAACATTGCTAGTAACGAACGCAACGAATCCAAGACCTGAATTTTTCAGTAAGAAGAAAGATGAAATTGTTCCTAATACTATTCTATCGACTTTTGAAGCTTTCGAGAATGGAAAGTCAAAAGTTAAACCTAGGATTAATTCCTTGAACTATCTCAGGAATTTGGGAAAGATCAGTCATGAGACTGGAAATGGACATGTTGTGAAGAGTGAGTGTTCCTTCTCCCTGCACGTGCATTGCGAAAAAAGAAGCAAGCGAGGAACCCCAGCATATGTCAATTCACTGGCTATGGATCGCGAGGCGAGCAAATTATCTGCTAACGCTTATGTGTGTGCGTGCCTCCTTTCGACAGTTTTCTCAGAGTATGAAATGACAGAGGGTACACTACAAGAACTTTTTGGACCAAAGGAGCTTTTATGGGTGTATCAAAAAGACTGGCCAGCCTATCCAATTTCACCCCCTTTCAAAGCCATCGACTACCTTGCATCATTTAAGCCTGATTCAGATGACCCACAAAGTCACTTCTACTACCCTAATGCATTCGAGAGATGGGTAAGTACTATGGAAACTGAAACTGTAGCCGCTTGGAATAGCGTAGCTTTGTTAGTGAGGGACATTTTTGGATTTCAAGTGAAGAAGAGTTGGGCTAATTGGGATGGTGATAAGGAGGGAGATTGACCAGGCCTTGAAATTTATCGAGTGTGGATAAGTGGTGGTATCTCATGTATCATAGCTGAATCATGTGTAGCGCTTCTTGTAATAGGATCTGCTAAATGCCCGAATCTGTGACCTGACCTTCTTACACGCACTTTCCACCTAACGGATGCCCCAAGTAGAGTCGAATGACATCTCGAGGAATAGCATGGCTAACTGAGTTGCCTGTAGCAAATTGAGACCCGATTGTGGAATGTTACAAGTCAAGCAATGCTATTGCCGCCACCAAACGGCAGAAGTGATATGTAAAACTTCGAAAGCAACAGGCAGTCAAGAAGAGACAGTGGCATCTATCGCCCATAACAACGAGAGTAACAAACTCTACAAGGTAGTATAATAGTATCCGGTTGCGTTCAATGAAGGACGTGATCGAAGTCGGTCTCGAGCTCTTCGAATAGCTAGCTGCATCAGCTGTCTTTCCTCCCTATCATCACCCTATTAACAGTGTTTGAAGATGTCTGATAACGAGGATGATGGTGCCGCAGGTGGCTATGAGTGAGCAGGCCTGTCCATACGTCCCGGTGCATACAGTCCAGTCGCTGATCTGGGTTGGTATCTGTTGCAAAAAGCTATGAAAACGACGTTGATCTTGTAAGTGGAACATTACAATGTATAGCAGGCAGCAGCAGCATGGGCAAGCCTAATGCAATCAATTCATTCTAAAGGATGAAGAACGCTACTTGAACAGAGAATCAGCTTCACCCGGTCTGGAAGGAGAAGAAGGAGACGAGGATCATCATCAACACGGTGAAGGTGCAGAACAGCAGGCAGGAGGAGAGGCAAATGGAGTCGTCCACTCAGGAGAAGCACCACCTGGAGGAGCAGGAAAGGAAAACAAAGAAAGAATGACGACGCCTTACATGACTAAATATGAGAGAGCGCGGATATTGGGTACGAGAGCTTTGCAAATTAGGTGAGTAGTGTGGATGATGTATGGAAACATGGGGAGAGTCCATGGCCAATGACTGACGATAAATGGTGTGGAATTCTAGCATGAACGCACCTGTTCTTGTGCCCATTGAGGGAGAGACGGATCCTCTAGACATCGCAATGAAGGAATTGGCAGCTCACAAGATCCCACTTATCGTCAGGCGTTTCCTTCCAGACGGCAGTTACGAGGACTGGCAGTGAGCAGCGCACAACTACATTGACCTGCAACTATACAAGCTGACTGTGTTCTTTCCCTTGTCTCAGTGTCAGCGAGCTCATCATCGACTAGCATTACAAGTTCTTTCTTCTTTGCGCAAGGTGGCGTGCTGTAGATGTACAACGACAATAGACTGAGACTGCTTCTTCTTTACTATACACGTGTTGTGACAATAACAAGCAGGGAATGTAGCACGGCGAAGAAATGGCACGGATGGATACATTGAAAACTCCAGTCGTGACTGCTCCTCATGGCTTGCTCTGCTGCTGCTGCTGTTGCTGCTGCTGTTCTTGATCCGTCACGCGGACACTCTTGAGGAATTGACGATAGTTGAAGTTGCCATGCTTGTCTGTAAACGGCGGCGATAGAAAGCGTGATATCTGCAACCCACAATGGCACGGGAGCCTAGTTATCAGTATGATTGAGAGTGCTGCTTTGGAGGTAACGTTGGCCCTACCTCCTCTTCCGACATTCCATCGCCCAATGTAGCTAGGAACATCCGCATTTGAGCAACAGGTACAAACCCCGAATCCGTCTCATCAAAAGCAGCAAAAGCTTCACTTAGTTCATCTTCAGGATCCATAGACAGTAAATGATCCGAGAACATAGTCAGGAAAGTAGTGAAATTGATGGAACGGCTGCGTGAAGGTGTCGCGTCGAAATACGACGCGATGACTTGAGGTGTTGGATTGAAGCCTGTTTTGCAATTGAATTGACAGGGATGCAATTGTCGAGTCAAGCCATGAGCATCTTTAAAAGAGGAGAAGTAGTAGGATAGTCTCACCCAACTGCTGCAATAGCTTGCCTAGATCCCTCTCGTCTACAAGTCCATCTGAATCCTGGTCGATCATCTATATACAATACAATACGCACAACACAGTCATCTCAGCTCGGCCATAATCACGGTAGGCAGGCAAGTGTTATCGAGTATGCTTACAGTGAACGCCTCTTTGAACTGCTTGATCTGCTCGGCGTCGAATGCATCGTATAACGAGGCAGACGGCACTCTGGGATGGCTCAGTCGCCCTTTGCCTTGTCCTGGTCGACCGTGTCCGATATCGAGGCTGCTGCTGGATGGCATGCTGGCCGACTAGTGGTGTAGACAGCACAGTCTTAGCGAGTCACTGTACCTGTTATACTCACTGTGAATGGAAGAAAGGCAGACCTAGACGAGGCGACTGTCTGTCCATGGCGCATCACGTCGAAAACAGGGGATCCACAAAGGCACGTGACTTAGAACAATCATCGCGAAGACGTGATGATCCGATATGGCATGACAAGCAGGAGCAAATCCCCTACGTAGCATTGTTACTGTTCAGACTAGGGCTTGGTAGGCTGCTTGCTTCAGAGCCTGCGTAAAATTGCAAGTCTGAACCGACTTTCCATCAATGCTGATGGGATGACTGCATGATGCGATGGACGCAAAACAGGAGCCTTGTCATGCTATATAGTACGACAACATGCACTGAAATTCTCAACTCTATCTCTCTCGTTTTCTCTTCATATTTAGGTCGTCCTCTATCATGCCGCACACATGCTTGTGGAGAGCCGTGGAGTCGTTCGTCAATGCTTTGTCGAAGTAGACACAATTGCCATCTATGGTCTCGGTATGTACGCCGAGTGATTGAATACGAAAGGTGCTCCAAGCAGCCCAAAGCTGTATCAGCTCTCTTCAAGCAGATTTACTATGCGCCTGCAGTAGCTCCATGCTCTCCTCCACCCATGCTTTGGGCATCAGCACCAAGTCAGAAGTGCTAAAAGGGGATAGATAGACCGCAAGTGAAGCAAAGAGGAGGGAAGAAGAAGAAATGTTCAGCGGGCCTACCAAGATCTTATCTCGGATAAAGCATCATAATCGTATAACGGTCGAAGCCGACTCACCCAAAGTCTGTGCTTGCTCTTTCAAACAGTTGAGCCGCTGAACTGCTCCATACCGTCTCTAAAGCTTCAAAGGCTGCGCTGTCCATGACTGGAGGCAAGCGAAGCGCGTATAGCGTCTCGCATGCCTGGTCGTACGACAGTGCGCCACTTGCCAGCTTCGCTAGAATCGAAGTCATCTCCTGCATTTTGGTATATAGGTCCGACGGCTGTGAATACATCAAAATCATGTTTGATCAGCAACTCGCTACTAGAGTTTCGACTCCTTCTATGAGTACGGCGTGGTGAGCTTACTGCGACGGTTTCCAAGCCCGCCTTCCCAGCTGATCGGCTGACGCCATTGCGTGAGCCGTCAGCAGAGACAGGCGGACTGTCCCTACGTCTCCTCTTGGCTTCTGCACCTTCATCTCGATACCCGTTCGTTTCTGTAGTACTATAACTTCCAGCAGCGCTGTCTCGGCGCCGCTTGTTGTGCAGGTCGTCATATGAGCCCTCTTGAGCGGCGCGCGAAACGCCAGAGTATGTTGAGTGGAAAGAACCCGACCGCGGCCTTGAAGCAGCAGTCGGCTCTTGCTGTTGATTGTTGCGTGTAAAGGACTCGTTGGAATCCCGGGTAGCGTTTGACGACGTAGTCCGGCTCGCATCTGGAACTTTTGCAGTAGGTAGCGGCGCTGCCGCTGGCGCCGAAGAAGCTGTAGATGCTTGCGGCACGGGCGCTGGACTAGCCTGTGCAGTGACCGGCGCAACGCCCTGTGCTAGGTCCGCAGGCTGGCTGTTCGACGTCGATCCAGCATTTATAGTGTGCGTGGCTGCAGTAGGCGGTGGCTTCTCCCCTAGTGGTCGGGATGTAGCAGGTGAAGGTCTAGGTGAAGGTGTTTGACCTGGAGCCGTGGTCTCTTCAGGGGTAATTGCTTCCGCCGGAGTAGAGACCGTGTCGGCCACTCTTTGAGGCGTAGCTGCAAGTCGCGCGTTATCCGCAGTGACCGATGCCGGAATAGCATTTATATCCGGTACAGCGGTCGCATTAGCCGCGGACTCTTGCGAAGCGCTTGCAACCAAATTTGCAGGCGTTACTCTGCTCCTTGCTTCATCCAATGCTGCTCCCGACAATTCGGGGAGTTGAGCAGTCTCGCTTGGCACCCAAGCTTGTTCATGTTCGGCAAGAGCTGCCATGCTCTTCTTCGTAGGTTGGCTGTCTGGTAGACCGTTCACTGGCGCCGCCTGCATCCGGTCCACTTGCATATCCACATCGTAAGATGCCTCCTCTCTGTTCTCAGCAGGTACGGACGCTCTCCGTAAAGCTCCAATTCTCCTTCGTAGCTCTGCTTCTCGATCTGACAAGCGAGCAATCAAAGATCCTCCACTTACCTTTTCATTGTTGGGCGTTTGCGTGACTCTTCGAGACTGCTCAGAAACTGTAGCCTTCTCGGCTTGTAACCTTGATAGCAGACTTGATTTTCCCGCTTGGACATGCTGTCCTTGTGTCTCGGAAGCGATACGTTCGGAAAGTGAAGTCGTTCTAGCTGGTACTGCACCAGTTTGTCCGTCACTCTGGCTCTGGCTTACAGCACCAAGGCCTTCCGTGATGCGCTCTAGCATCGTTAGCGGCGCCTTGGAGACTATTGCTGTTGCTGCACTCTGATTCTCCTGGTCGGTCTCCCCTTGCTCGCGCAGTGCAGACTGTGCCTGTTCACTTATTATCTCGGCCGATGGCGCCGAGAGCTCGCTCATGGCATTGGTCGGTGAGCGGGTCAACAGAGGTATCTCAGCCACATGCGGGCTAATTGGCGGGACAGAAGCTTGCACTGCACCAGGATTGGCCACCTGCGAAAGTGACTTTCGCCGGTTATGCGCATTCAGTCGAGGATCGCTTGACGACTTTTCTGCGAGGTTATTGACCACCAGTAGGTCATCCTGCCCGAAAACATCCGGCGGAAGCATGTCATCACTGATACCAATACCAGGCATGAAGGTACCTCCGCCTGGATGTCTCGGCAGCGATGCATGCCCGAGAAGAGCCTCTTTGGGCGCAAGCTGACTTTCTGGAATAGTTTCATCTGAGGAAGTGTCCATTGCTTTGCTAAGGGCGGACGGAGGACTGGAAGACCCCACAGAAACGTCTTGACTGGTGACAGGAGCAGAGGCCGTAGCATCGGGGGTTGTAGAGACTGGAGAAGTTCTCGGCTGATTCGAGGCGGATTGGGAATGCCTGGGACCAGACTTGACTTCATTCGCTGGAAGGTGAGGTTGCGTAGTTGATGTCGCAGTGCGTGACGTCTCTGAAGGAACATCCTCTTTCGAGCCCGACGGCTGTCGTGCCCCCAACATTGCCTTGACAGCTGGCTCTCGAGACGTCGGCGAATGGGTGGTCAGTCCAATCGGCTCTGATGCTTGTGACCGGGAATTGCTTGAAGGTGTTGTCGCGGATGCGACAGAGGTAGGTAGATTGCTCTTGCTTGTGGAACTCGTAGAGCTCGACTCAGAAGGACGAGCCGGCGTCGAAACATGCGAGAGATCTTCACGCTGTCTATGGCCGTTCGCGCGCGGCGACAAAGGAGGAGAAGGTCTTCTGTTGACATACAAGGATCCCACATCAGAATACCTCCTTATAATTTCGTCGACCTGATGCCTAACAGATCCTTTTGGCACCTTCATCTTGATATAGTTCCGCAAGACACCTTTCTTAATCGCCTGACTTGCCAAGTCTTCCTTGAGCCATTCTCTTCCAGCTTCACTTTGCATCAGGTACCTCTCTTCTGGATGAAGCTTCATGTCACATGACATATTCGAAGACCGTGCTATTACTAGACTTGCGATGTTCCCTTCTAACTGATAATCTAAATATGGTTTGTATACTTCTGGTTTCTTACACCTGCTCAGATGAGCTTCTGAAAGCCAGCGAATACGATCGACTGCATTTTCTGGCGTTGCAGCAGCTAGCATTGTTTGCCATGTTTTCACTTCATCTGGATTGTGAAAATCAGGTAATCCCAACTCGCGTGACTTTTGAGGTGATCTTTCTTCCGATAAGAAAGCTCCTGAGGAATCTTTCTGCAATCCAATACCATTTCGTGTACTTGATAATATTGATATGGACGGGGGTGAAAGCCTTGAATGTGAACTTGCTGTCGATTGACTGGATCCCGCTACGATATGGCTAGACCTGGAAGGGAATGCGAAAGCAGCCGGGGTTGCAGTCGCTGCAGGCGCAGATGGAGGTCTCGATGCTTGTGTTGGCCCGACAGCATTGGTGTTCGCGTGAGGAATTGAGGCTCTAGATGGCACGATAGCATGGGAACCAAGAGTGGGCACCTTGGGAGGCAATATCGGATGAACACCTATCGATTTTGGTTGCGCATGTGTTTGAGTGGAGGTATAGGTAGAAGGCGTAGAGGGAGCTGGCGTTGCGAGCCAAGAGTATCGAGGAACAGACGGCGGGTTCGAAGCAGTTTGTGCAAACTGTTGATAAGCTTGACTAGTTACGTGAGGTGAATATGGAGGTGGAGGGATCGAAGCTGGCGGCTGTAAGCGAGGAGGTTGAACTACACTACCTTGGCTGGTAGTTGTCTGATATGAGGAAGTAGATGCAGAAGGAAGACCAGTGGAAAAAGAAGAAGAAGGTACAGAAGCGGAGCGAGTATCCGTATTCGGTTGTGCTGCAGCTTTCGAAGGTAGTGGTCCTAGAGTAGCCATACTCTGCCATTCAGTAGCCATTCTTTCCAAGTCAAACTTCTCAATTCGTTCAGGAGGAACACTCTTCAATATTGTATGAAGTATATCACGACATAGAGCCGCTCTATGCACGCCTTCTTTCGCATCGGCTTCGTTTCGCTCCGGAGATGCGAATGCGAATGCACGCCCGAATAGAGTGAGGTGAGCTTGACCCGTTCCTGCATCGTACATGTACTGAATGTGGTCGCCCGGACTCCTGGATGTATTGCCCAGTCCCTTCTGTATGACTATTGAAAGTTAAAAGAATGCAAAACAACGGTAAGCACTGGCATATCCGCGATTATGTGCATGGGCGGAGAATAAAGCCGGCATTTCCAAGCTTAAGTGACCTCGCTGGCAGTTGCTCAAAGGGCTGAAGAATACAGCAGCCAGGAGACAAGACGACGCACATATTCGTATCCGCATCACCGCATTTCGCGGTGGCTCTGTCGGTGTAGCCATGACTGAGAAGTATGTCCGTCCGGCAGTAGTGCAGCTGTGCGCGTGCTCGGCGGCAGCGGAGAAGTCTGCTTCGAACGGAACAGTATTATGACGGCGACAGGTTCGAGGATGTCGAGTATCATAGATGGATAGGCTACAGCCTACCTGGCTATCAGTGCCATCGTGCGTGTGGTAGAGGTGCGCATGCAAAGAGAATCAAGGCGGCAAAAGAGCAGCTCTGGCAGAGTGATCGGGCGGCAGGATTGAGAAGACCGCGAAGTCAAGTTGCTACCTTCTCTTGACAATACATGTAGTCGTCCTTCCACTGCATTAGGAATGTGATGGGGTGTTACATCATCATTATTATAGTCCGAAATCAAACTTAAAATGCTCGAATAGCGCTTGCCTCTCGTACTTCAAAGAATACTGGCAACAGAAATGTAAAAAGGTCGTACTGTTTAGTCTATCAAATCCTCATGCAATCACATAGATATCAAGCTTCTCCTCCTTTCCTCATCCATATAGGAACCTTTTTCACCTCCGCATTATCTTTCGAGGGTGTCGCACTGTCACTACCGCTGCCATTTTCACCTCCTTCAGTTGATTTCGTAGAAAGCATACTTGGACTTTTCAACGGTGGTAATCCAGCAGATCCCTCTCTCGTGCCCCATTTATCAGCGAAGTCTCCATCATTTTCATTGCTTTTGGCAAGATTGTCGTGTGAAAACGCTTCCTCCAAGTCATGCGGTTGCTTGATCCTTAAGTTGACTGGTAAAATCTTGTTTTCCTCGTCCTTAGCTCTTTGTGCTGCTTCTTCAGGTGTGGCTTCTTCTGTTGGTAGACCTATCTTGCCATATGGTCTATTGGGTCCGAAACCAGTGAATACTTTCTCGGTCGAAACCCCTGCTGCAGGTGCCCCTTCATCAGGCTCTGCAGAAGTTTCGGTATCATAGCTTGTTTCTGCCGCGGGCTTCAAAGCCGATGTTGATGACGATGACGATGTAGGCGCCAGTTCAGCGCTTCCTGAGTAATTTTTTGGGCTCTCTTGAGCGTGTTCAGCTGTTTGCTGCAATTCACTCTCCAGCTGAGTTGTAGGCATCTCGTCATCAGTCGGTATATCAGGTATATTTTCCACTTCAGGTACTTCTTCCTTCTCCTCTGCATGCTTGACTACTTCTTCTTCCTCTTCTGGTCGAACGTCATCATCACTCGCTTCAATCCCGTTCGAAGCTGACGAAGTATTCTCCTGCTTCTGGTCATGTGTGCTGGCACTCGCCAGACTTGCTCGTGAAACCTTCGCTCGAGTACCAGCAGTAGCTGTCCCGGCATAGCTCCTCGTCTTCTTCAAGGCCACGGGGGCATTACTCTTCGGTTTCCCACCAGAAGAAGCAGGACTACTGGATGGCGTTATACGATTGCTCGGCGAGCTAGACGCTGTGATAGGTGATCTGGCATGAGCTTGTGACGCAATAGTAGGCCTCATGAGTCTTGATAAAGTATCTGTAGATGTAGACGTAGACGTAGGTGTGGTAGCCGGAGAACCACTCCTAGCTGTGTGTAGTGAACGAGTCGGACTCTTCGCGGGTGTCGTCGTTGATGGGTTCGACGGGGCGTTCAAGCCACTGCGACTGCGAGCGAGCTTTGAAGCGGAAGATGTAGATGACGAAGGAGGTGAAGTAGAAGCTGCAGCTTGTGCACGCCCAAGTTCAGCGGGTGATAATGCTTTTTTCCTCGCTGCTGCAGAGGCTGCAGTAGTTACTGATGGCGAGTTAGATGTTGATCTAGGTCTATTGGAAGAGGATGATTCTTCGCTTGCTGCACGACGAGCAGCAGAAGAAGAAGGAGAAGAAGAAGTTGCAAGGAGTGGCGTTCGGCGTGCTTTAGCAGTTGAAGAGGATGACATGCCGGAAGTAGGACGACTTCCTGAAGTCCTATCTAGCGACGCAGAGCCATGACGAGATGGCGTAGATGCACCTATGACACGGGCTGATGCAGTAGCTTTCGAATGATCAGAAGCATGCTCGACTGTCGGAGGTGGCTGCTTCTTCGCACTCTCTGCTGTCTCTGAAGCTGCCGGACGCGCACGACGAAGATTCGGTGTAGTCGCAAAAGAAGGGGAAGAGACCGTCGGACGAGAGGTAGGGACAGGTGATGATTTGGTCGTGGATGAACGCGATGTCTTCGTCGCACTGGAACGTGATGGTGTCTTTGCGGGTGTTTGTCCGGCTTTGCTAGCAGAGGCATGGGAGGATGAGGGTACTATACGCGATGTAGGCAGAGTTATCGAGGCAGAGGGTGAAACTTTGTCTTCCGTTGTGCTTGTCTTCGACGCTGAAGAAGCCTTGGCTGGTGATGTGGCCGGGGATTTCGTCGCTTGCGTAGGAAGTCGCGTCCTCGCTAGAGCTGGACTTGCCGTTGACGGGACTCCATCCTTGTTCGACGAAGGCAATTGTGTCACGCCTTTCGACGTAGTAACGTTGTTGCTAGATGCTTTTGAAGGAGTTTCTAGGATACTGCTTGTTGCAGACTTCTCAGCCGTGGCAGGCTCATTCTTTGCCGCATCGCTACCATCCACCTGAGCAACACTCGTAGATTGAGCACCGGCATCTTCTGCTTGCGTATAATTTGGCGAGACTGCCTCTTCGGTCTTGAGTGTAGGCGTTGTGCCTGCATTCAGCTTTGACGCGTGCTCTTCTTCGGTGGCGTTTGGTTGTTTGTTGGTGTCAATCCTGGGCGTATCTGTCGTAGCTCTATCACGATGAGGGACCTTCTCAGCTGATTGGGCAGCTGCCTGCTCAGCCAATGCAATACTCGTGTTCTCTGCTGTCGCAGTACTTGCTCTCTTGTCGAGAATGGCATCACGCGATGTTATGGACGAAAGGGAGGAGCAAGATGACGATGCATGTGAGGTAGACCTCGACAGCGAAAGAGCAGGAAGCCCCGCCTCCAGAGAAGCTCTTGCATTGCTGATCCTACTCGAGGGTACTCTCTTAGCTTCGCTTATATCAGAATTGATGCTGTTATCAATACCACCCTCGAAACGTTCATTTGAACCGAATGAATGGCGTGGTTTGAGTGGTGCCTCGGAGTTGGTGTTGATGTTGGATTGGAAGCGCGCTATTAGGTCTCTAGCTGATTTGGCTTTAGTTTCATCTGGTAGTGGCCTGTAAGCCATTATCATGGGTCAGTGATAGTCAGTTCGATATTCCATTGTTGCTTTGTGTATGTATATATATGTATATACGCGTGCCTGTCACAGCCAACTCACATGGTCGTGGTTGCACTGGATTACCCAGACTACAGGCACCCTAGACCAGTCTATAGTCACCGTTAAACCACTCTCCAGTATTCCGAGATGTCCTTGCTGTGCTGAGTTGTCGTGCAAGATACCATCAATTGCGTCGACTGGCTGCTCTGCAAGGTAGGATGATCGAGAATTGGAGCGATAGCAGGTCTGGATGGGGGAGCACGCACATCTTACAGAGAGCTTCATCTCACCTTGCAGTCCTACAACACACAAGCTTCGCTCTCAGCATGGTCAACTGACTGCTCCAGCCAATCCATGCCCAGCTAGCTGCGTGCAAGTGGATCCAACCATGGCACAGCGAGCCCCACTGCTGCCTGGGACTGGCGCAAGAGCTCCCTCGCACTATGCTCAAGCACAAGCACATGCTCACAGCAGGAGCAGTACTGTGTCGTCCAGTGGTGGTGGCATGGCGTTGAATGGATACGACAGCAGCTCTTCTCCTGCTGTCTCCAGTGGTCCTGCTGCTGCTGCCAATGGCCATCATCATGATGATGATCACGACAGTGACGGAGAGCAGCAGGATGGACAGAACGACAAAGATGAAGACACGAATGGTGCAGAACAACAAGGTGGTGATGATTCACCTCCTAAAGCTAATGGTACTCTATCGCGGCATGGCTTCGACTCGTCCGAAGAGACTCTCCGCGAGCTCGAGAGCAGGTACTTCCTGTACTACACCGACGTGCGTCTGTCCTGTCTATCCTATCTTATCGGTGAAGCTGATCCTCAATCGTCAATGTAACCGCATACAGACCCGACATGCAAATGCAGGAAGAGCTAAACCACCTCCATACATCAGCCCGCCAGACTGGAGAACGAAAGATAAAGTCAAGACTATCGCAGGTGCGCTGGTTGTATGTCTACGGATAGGATTCGACCCTCCGGACATCATCAAGACTTCTCCATGTGCACGTTTGGAAACATGGGTGGACACCACCGCAGTAGGAAAAGATAGAGCAATGGATCAAATATCAAAGAATATAGAACAGCAATTCGAACATCTTGCCGTGTCGTCAAAAGCGAAGTTCACTACTCATATGGATCCTGCGCATGAAGATCTAAGGAAACTATGCGTCAGCTTAAGGCGCAAAGCAAGATCTGAACGTGCACTCTTCTACTATAATGGTCATGGTGTCCCACGTCCTACTTCTTCAGGAGAGATCTGGGTCTTCAATCGACAATATACCCAGTACATCCCAGTTGCAGTCGCAGACATAGTGGGCTACCTCAGTGGGCCTTCAGTCTATATCTGGGACTGCTCAAATGCAGGTCATATCACAGCCAAAATACAAGAACTTCAAAATCTACCAGAGGGTAAATTCCCCGCTCCATCAGCTACGACTGCCCCTCCTTCTTCTTCTTCCGCAAATCATCAACAGCAACAAGCTCATCAACAAGGTACAGGAACACCGGACTCTACAACACATCCTTCTGCTAGTAGTGGCACGCCTATCTCATCAATACAAGACATATTCCAACTTGCAGCATGTCAAGCGCACGAAACATTGCCTATGAACCCAGATCTACCGGCTGATCTGTTCACATCATGTATTACATCACCCATCGAGATGTCACTTCGTTTCTTCATACTCCACAATCCATTACGCAACAAGATGGACATAGAAACAGCGATGAAGATACCTGGAAGAACGACAGATCGTAAAACACCTTTGGGAGAATTAATGTGGATCTTCACTTCCGTCACGGATACGATTGCTTGGAATATGGTACCTAGACACTTATTTCAACGCTTATATAGACACGATCTAGTTCTCGCTGCGCTATTTAGAGGTTTCCTCCTAGCTGAGCGAGTGATGAAGAGATATAATTGCACTCCAATATCAATACCTGCCATTCCAAGCTGTGCGAATCATCCACTTTGGGATAGTTGGGATCTAGCACTCGATAGATGTTTGGCTCAAATGCCGACATTGCTCGCATATGAAGAAAAGAAGAGAGCAGCAGAAAGAAATGGTGAAGCTCCTCCACTTCCTGTCGTTTTTTCGCATTCATACTTTTTCGCGGATCACTTGTCGGCTTTCTCAGTATGGATAGATCAAGGCACAGCACGAACAGTGGATGCAGCTCAGGCATACCTAGAACAAGGGAAAATATTAGCAAGAGGATATAAACGAACGTTTCCTGAGACATTCGCGAAGTTGGATCTATATACACCTAATGGCTCGAAATTGCTTACGAATGGAGACGCTGCGCAAGCTGAGAAGGGTAGACCTGGTGCTCATAGAGGCGGTTCTGTCAATGGTTCAAGCACAGCAGTGACGCGCTATCATCCCCAAGCTGCTATTGTTATGGCCAACTTGAAGCGGATACACAAGACGTTGCGCGTGGCAGCGGAGGCACCTGAACATCTGCCTGTCCTACTACAAGTTCTACTCTCCCAGCACCATCGACTGCGAGCTTTAATGCTTCTTTGCAAGTTCCTAGATCTAGGTCCATGGGCAGTAGAGATGGGTCTTGCAATCGGAATCTTCCCATATGTGCTTAAACTCCTTCAAGCGCCAGGTCCTGAATTAAGACCAGTCTTGATCTATATCTGGGCTCGAATATTAGGAATATATAGATTATGTCAAGAAGATCTAGCAAAGGCGGCAGGCTTACCGAATTCAAGAAATGGAGGGAGACCTGAATTACCTTTTCATTATTTTGCTGGCGTTTTGGACCCTCAACAATCAATGCTTGTCATTCCAAACGTTTCTGAGCATCGTGCCATGTGCGCTTTCATTATTTCTATCTTTATGAGAGATTATCCTTTTGGACAAAATCTGGCTCTTACCAGCGTTCCTGCGAATTCACGTTCAAACGTTTTCGAATCGTGTTTATTTCATCTTAATGATGAAGATCCTTTACTTAGACAATGGGCGGCGTTGTGTATTGGAGTATTATGGGATGACTTTGATGAAGCGAAGGGATTAGGCGTTAAGATGAAGGCACATTCGGATCTCACGACGCAGATACATGCAGATCCAGTACCGGAAGTACGGGCGGCGATTCTCTTCGCATTGGGTGTTTTCATAGGCACAACTGCCGCGGACATGCAAGCGAACAGAAGTCAAGCTGGTAGACCATTAAGTGGAAGTGCACCTGAGCGGACGGGATTATCGGAACAATGGCAAGCGGACGAAGAGCTAGGCGTAGCTATGGCAACTCTCAAATGCCAAGGTGATGGCTCGCCTCTCGTACGGAAGGAACTTATCATCCTTCTTTCGGCACTCGTCTACAATCATCGAGGAAGCTTCGTCGTCGCAGCGTACGATAATGCTATTGAGCGAGCTGAAGGTATTCGACGCAATCCAGCGGAAGTCTTCGAAGAGCGCATGAACGTCATGGAGCAGAGCGTACGCTTTATGGACCCCAACAAGGCGAACACCTCAACATATTCACCTGGCTTTAAAGCTATCATGTTTTCGTGCATGTATAGAGTACTGCTCGATTTGGCAGCAGATCCTTTCCCAGATGTGTCGGAGAGAGCGAACATTGTCTTGGATTATATTCACGAACAGCTCCTGGACTCGGACCTGCCGAATGCAGTCGCGAGCACATCCGAGGGAAGCCTATCTGAAGACGATGACGACGATGAACCCGGACCATCGAATCGATATCATCCAAAGCGTGAAGTGCAAACTTCGACCTCGACTGGAGAAGTCAGCGTGCCTTCGACGCCTGAGAAGCCAAGATACCCCCTAGGAACCGCTTTGAAAGCTTTAGCGCAGCTTGGGCTATCGGAGCCTCATGTCAGTCGGCATATCAACTCCCCTGCCGCAAGCTCTTCTCGCGCATCATCTCAAATATCGTCACCTAGAGCAGCCGTACCAGTTCGAGCCGGAACGACTTTGCCTTCATCGAAATCTGTGGCTCAATTTGGCGACTATGCTCAAGTTCAGAAGGCAATGCGGCGGACGGGATCGGCAGATTCGCTACTGCATGCTGCCACCAAATCAAATTCGAGGCTTGGAAATGCTTCTTCGTCGTCTAGGAATAGTCTCGCTGGTCCAGACATTAAACCGCGAATAACGGTAGAGGAAGCGAAGGAAGCCCTCTTCAGGAGCGATCAGGAGAGGTTGAAACGACTTCGCCAGACGCCGGCTCCTGTAGTCGTGCGGCCTGCTCGAGTAGCGCAACCTGTCGAACTGGCTCCTAATCCTGTCTCGGATCCTCCTCCCTGGCCTCCATATGTACCTGCAGCAACAGCAAGTGATGACCAAGGCCGGCCTACTTCCAAGATCATGCCCCTGCGGTCTGAGTACTTTGATTGGAGTACAGAGTACTTCATTAATCCGCAGATGAAGGAGAAAGAATCGGACGAGCCTGGAAGCATCGAGTATAACGAACGTCACTGGCGAAGAGAGCGCAATGAGAAGGTCTTGCTGACCACGCAACCATTGAAGGAAGCTGCTGGCCAGAACAGATGGGACCAACTGGATGCTGAGTTCGACAACGTCACGACACCGGAGCACTTCGCCTTCCATCAATTCGAGCCGCATATAGCTACTAGTGACTCTAGTGGAATGATCAGGTCAGACCTTACACCAGCCAGATCTACGTTTTACACGGTATACTGACTTTCTTCGTTGACTGTCTAGGCTGTATGATTGGCGGCTCGGTCGGTCTTTGAATCGCTTCGTCAATACCCCAACGAAGGACGACCGCTTTGATCCTCGCACGAAGATTTCCAGTATCAGGTTTATCAACGATGACGATCAGGCACTGCTTATGACTGGCACAGGTACGCTAGCACTTCACGAGGCGAGTAGACAGAGCTGACCTAGTGTATCTGCTAGCCGATGGCTGCGTTCGCATTTTCCGAGATTATGATACCCCCAAACCTTTCCTTGTAACGGCCTGGCGAGCTCTCAGTCAGCTTGTCCCGACAACACATGCCGAGTCTGGGCTCGTACTTGACTGGCAACAAGGGCGAGGGCGTTTGCTCGCTGGTGGCAATGCCAGAGACATCAAGATCTGGGATGCACCTACCGAGGTCTGCACACGGGTATGTGGTATTGTCGTTCACCTTTCTGTACTATTGACTAACAGAGCCTCCTCCAGGAAATCGCTACTCGCTCGAATTCTTGTGTAACGAGTCTGACTTCGGATCAAGCCGCTGGCGACATCATAATAGCTGGATTCGGAGATGGTGCCGTCAGAGTCTATGATGCACGCTTGTCTCCCCGAGAGACGATGGTCAAGGCTTGGAAAGGCTTCCATCGTTCTTGGGTGAAGAAGGTGCACATGCAGAAGGGTGGAAATCGTGAGCTCCTGTCTGGAAGGTGAGAGCAGTCATTCCTTTACCAGATGCTCGACATGATGGTGCTAAGCGACCATTGAATTCAGCTTGACCGGCGAGGTCTGCCTTTGGGATATACGGGCAGACGAGCCTTTCCGTACGATACAAGCGCATCAAGGTGGTCTCACGCAGCTTGCAGTGCATGATCATGCTCCAGTTTTTGCAACGTACGTGCCAATATTATAACACACGACGACCGGCATGAACAGCTGACCAATGCTATCCGTATTGGGTTTTCCAGCGGCTCCGAAGCAGGCATCGTTAAAGTCTGGAATATCTTGGGCAATGAGCCCATCTCTCGTTTCCGCAACACATCGTCTGCAAGACCTTCGTTCCGAGATGGCAGTGTACATCCTGTCGTGTCGATGCATTTCCACCCTCATGAAATGGTGTTGGGCGTAGGAGGTACTGATGCTAAGTTGAATGTAAGCCTTCAATGTTACCCTAGCGTACGCTTGGAGACATTCGCTGATATACATATCCGATGCAGATATACCACTGCCAGTTCTAGGGTGTAATGATTAGTAATTGCCCGTAGCGTGAGCCGCATAGCCTGACAGTGTGCATCACAGAAGTGCACGGTGGGCGAATTTACAGCATGTATACTAGCAAAGTAGGAGGATGAGTTCCAATCGAAGACGCGGGTGAAACTGGCGAGCTTACACGTAGTGACCGATGTAAGAGACGATATGCCTTCTGTGACCGCGCGCGTACACAGCAGATTCAGATTTCAGGCGACAACCGGGAGACTGTCCTCGCGCTATTTGAAGACTACCTAGTTCCGCTACACATCTTCCCGGGCGCCTTGAGATGTTTTACGTTTATCATGGGCATGCGAGACAGCAGGGCAGCCACAGACTCGTCGCTCCTGCAAATCACAGTTCACTGATCCTACCTGATATACAGGGTAGTGAAAAGTACGAAGGACGTAGACCTTCTCCTTGTGGAGTGCATGCTTACTTGGGCCGGTCCTTTTTGGGAGTAAAAAGCTGCAAGGGTCCGTCTTGAGTTCCTCTCTTTCCATGCGTGCTACTGGAAAGGATGGGTGAAGCTCGCGCGGGGACCCATACTTTTTCAATAAGACTTTGTGTGTCTGACCTAGCTCGTCGACGTAGAAGTAACTTCTACCGACAAAGTATATGCAAGGGCCAGCCTCTTGTATTTCCCGTAGTGAGTGTTTAGTGAAAACGCGATCTTCGAGGCCGCCCGGTGAGAAGCTGCGTGCGCTTTTCGAGAATTGCCTTCATGCCTTACGGCATTACGAAACTACATGCTCTACCGGGCGCGCACACCATTCAGAGCATACCAATACTGCAACAACTTGAGGAAAACTCGAGTACGCCCTAGGTACTCTAGGACAAGTGATATGGCATCGCGTCACCAATGCGTTCACTCCACTGCAGCATCTACGGCCAGACCTCCGTTCACCGCGCATCTTTTAGCATATCTTCGTGCACCATCACCAGTTTTGACGTTGACTTGACGTTTTTGCAGCCTTCATTTTCTGCTAGTCGTGCCTGCTTCTTGGGTGCTGCTGCTCTTGCTCAGTGATGCCGCTTCCATGATGATGCTGCTCAAATTGCACATAATGAGCAATCTCGAAAGCAAGTCCATCCTTCATAGCCAAGGCATTGGGTGCTGGTCTACCACTGTCACCAACAGGCTAGGTCAATAGTAGATCTCGCCTTAACATGCTTTGCTTGGTAGATGCCGTCGATGCCGCTTTCTTTCATACCCATGATGGAGCAATAAAGGTACGTGTACCGCGCTTCTACGCCATCTAGGCGTAACATACGTACCAATTCAATACAGCTAGCCTATACCTCCCGACTCGGTATCTACCCTCGAATAATCTGGAAGCTCAGCGCTCCTCATCCGAATCGTAGTGTCCCCACCGCCTCTTTTTCCAACGGTCAGCTCGAACGAACGTCCGGACGGACAGGGGCAACTGCTGGATTCGTGCGAAGAGAGGAAGAGAGAGACTAACTCTCCCACTTCTCCTGGCTCGCCTCTTGTCTTCCTTCTTATCATTCATATCCAGACAGGTAAGTGGTCTGATATATCCCTGCATTCATGCAGCAAGCTCGCCCCATCGAGCTTGAGTGCTTGACCAGCGGTACAGTGCACTTTAGCTGGCAGTGCCTGACCGCAGCACTATAAACACAGCAGGCGGAGGGTGTGGACTGGGGCAGGTGTGCCAATGTTCACACGGAGGGCAGTGTAATATAGCGTGAGGGGTTGTGTTGTAGTCGATAGGTCTTTTGCAGCAATCAAGTCAATCCTGTTCTTCAGTTTGAGCTCCCTCTGTTTGCATATGCTCTCTAACATGCCCAACTTGACACTTGCAAACGTCTGCACTCGTCTCGTGTTACCGGCAATATACGTACCCGGCCAGTGCATCAAGAAGCTGCCCATCATCAACATTATTACTTTTTCACAGTGAAAGGATTACTCTACAGTAACAGCGATCTCAGCTAACCGAGCATCATAGAGGAAACAATCGCATCCGCTGCTAGACCTTGAAGACAGTAGTAGCTGTAGGACCTAATGCTACTTTTGATCCTTCAGCTGCTTGTAGCTGAAGCAGTCGCCGCGCTTCAAGCCCTGCTGCTTCCTGCCCTTGTATTGACAAGCGCAATAGAAAGGTAATTCCAGCTATAGTTCCTTGATATAACTTTTGTACCTGGTGCGGTCAGACTTACGCACTGTCTGGAGGAGGCCAGAATCTTTCGCGCAGTAGGCGACAACTCTGAGGATAGAGAGAGAGAGAATGTCGCATCTACTGATGACCATGAATCTTCTGTAAACTGTTGACATGCAACTCGACACAACACAACAGCGAGAGCTTGCAGCCTTCCTCGAAGCAGAGCAGGGCAAAGCGAGGATCCAGACATCCATCAACGACTTCCTCAGTCGGTGCTCCGAGACGTGCCAGGTCAAATACGATGTTTGCAGCTTGAGACGGTGAGCAGATGCGATACTGTCAGGTATCGAGGACGCAGGCAGCTGATTCTATGCACTACGGATCGCAGAAAGGACCAAGAGTGCTTATCAACATGCGTGAGCTGCACTTCATCACCTTCATGCTGCTCTGCTGTTTTCCCCCCTTGCTAAAGCTCTTTTCTTTCTTGCCATGGTATACGGTGCTGCAGGTCAATCGATTTCTGGACACAAGTCTGTACCTCGTTCAGCAATTGCAGTCGAGGCAGCAGCAGTCAATGTAGTCGCATCGAGTGTGCAATGAATCGTTAGTCAGGCTGAAATAGATCAAGCGGAGGCTGGCGCGAGTGAGAACCTGTTCATTGACGTCGTTGATGGCCGTACATTTATGTCGATTCGAGAGTGACCGCCCCAATGTGAGGGCGTGGTGTCGACAGAGAAAGGTGTCACGAGTTTAAGGAAGCCAGAAAAAGGGCCGAAGGGCATTGTTCTGCAGGATGGACGCGCTGCAGTGCCTCCAAGGGTACGGGCAACAACAAGGACAATACGCGACCAACGGACTGCCCGTTCTTGTGCATATCAGTATTTTTGTGGGCTATAACATGTCAGTAAAGCAGAGAGAAAAGAGGTACGACGTAAAGGGACCTAACAAGAAGAGGAAGAAGACAGGTCAGCACAGCGTAATGGCTAGGGGAGAGTATTATAGTGTGTAGATTGTTGGAAGATGTAGTAAGGTAATAATGATGAAAGTATCAGGAAATAAATTTAGGTAGCCAAGAGGTTATCGCCATTGTCAAGCCCAGCTGCGCCAACAGCCTTTTCTAAACGGGGCCCGACTACGACTCGTCATCTTGGAATAAAGCTTCATCGTGTAATAGGAATGGTGAGAAAGCGAGAGTGTGTGTGTGTATTGTGATGCAATGAATTATTCATGAACTTACAGGTTAGAATGCCTTCAAATTTCGATGATCGCGAGGGCAGAACAGTTGAAGAAAGACACAGAGATTATTCAAGCGTCATTGATAGTGTCATTGTGGCATGGAATTGAAGCAGGTGTCATGGTTGATGCAGAGTCATGCTTTGCCATAAACAGTTCCTAATGGATGGACGAAATGGTGAGAAGACAAGCTGGATTCCTGGACTTGATTTCGGTTTTCTTTCCTTGACCCTGTACGCAATCGAGAAATCAAGGAGCATATAGAGAACGGACGATAGAAGGAGCAGGAGCAGCAGCAGCAGTGTCACAGTTACTGCGTGCTAGCTTGGATGTCGAGCGACCTCGATAGGTGTGTTGGGGTCATCTTCCTGCTTTTGCTGTCGGTCAAGATCCTAAAGAGCTTCATGTGTCTCTGTCTACAGGCAGATCGAGCAGCTCCGGCGATGCGAACACATCTCTGAACCTCAAGTGAAGGAACTCTGCTTGAAGGCGAGAGAGATACTGATTGAAGAAGCCAACGTTCAAGCGGTTGATTCTCCCGTCACGGTGAGTGCTTGCTTGCTTGCTGGTTCGATCATGGAGTGCTGGAAGCAGAAGCAAGAAGACAGAACATCACACTCTACAGCAGGGTAACAGTAGACTGACACTGCTATCTCATACCCATTTTCAACATCCTTCTAGATATGCGGTGACATCCATGGTCAGGTGAATCGACGAGCTTCTACTCTTCCTATTCTCTGGCAGACTTCCATTTATTGACATGTTGCTGTAACCGGTCAACACAGTTCCATGACCTTATGGAACTATTCAAAGTCGGTGGTCCATGTCCAGATACGAACTACCTTTTCATGGGTAAGCATTTCCTTGACTTTCTTCTATCTATCGAACTTCCGCTTACTTACCACATGTAACCGATCATCTGATATCATATCATCAACAAAACAGGCGACTTTGTAGATAGAGGTTTCTACAGCGTCGAGACCTTTCTTTTACTACTGGCATTGAAAGTACGATATCCAGATAGGATAACTTTAATAAGGGGAAATCACGAATCGAGACAGATCACTCAAGTCTATGGATTCTATGAAGAATGCCAAAGGAAATATGGAAGTGCTTCGGTTTGGAGACATTGCTGTGAAGTCTTTGATTATTTAGCACTTGGTGCACTGGTCGATGGAAGAGTGTTTTGTGTCCATGGTGGTTTAAGGTGAGCGTAACGTTTTGGATACCCTGATTCACGGAAGTCAACTGAACGCGAGACTCTATGTGCAGTCCGAATATACATTCAATAGATCAAGTAGGCCATACTATCTATCATCATTCTTTCCAGAAAAGGCAAGCTTCTAATCGACTTTCATCCTTGTAATCCGCAGATCCGCCTACTAGACCGCAAACAAGAAGTACCACACGACGGAGCGATGTGTGATTTACTGTGGTCTGATCCGGACGATATTACAGGATGGGGATTATCACCTCGAGGAGCAGGTTATCTTTTTGGTGGTGATATAACTCAAAAATTCGTACAGCACAACGATTTAGATTTAATTGCTAGAGCGCATCAACTTGTCATGGAGGGTTATAAGATCGTACATGACGGTGCGCTGGTGACTGTCTGGTCAGCACCTAATTATTGCTATAGGTGCGTTGTCTTTCTCACTTGCATTTTAACTTTGGAGCACGCTTGGGAGGCTAATCTATCATATCCACTTGTGTCTGTAGATGCGGGAACGTAGCGTCGATATTACAATTAGATGAACACCTAGAACAAGAATATAAAGTCTTTGAAGCGGCACCACAGGAAGCACGCGGGATGCCAGCAAAAGCGACGACGTTACATTACTTCCTGTAGCGGGATGTTCATCTATGTATACATTCGTGCGAGTTTATCCTTCCTTGCTTGTGAGTAGTCAAAATGGCGGATCAGGAAGTGCTCCTCTTTTGCCAGGAGAACGCTTGAAGCAAAAGGTCCGGGATGGTGAAGAAAAGATGCTTGGCTCATTATACCAATCATTAAATGCTTTATCTAATTTCTCTTGCCCGCGTCAGTGAAGCGAGTCATACCCTATGTTGTTGTCTAGTCGTATATTCCGTCCCGTGAGGACAGTAATGTAGCAACACCAGACTCTAGCGAGCCTTTTTAATTGATTCACCAGGAGTCAAAGAATACTAATGGCCTTCCTTGTCAACGAGGCCAGTTTTTGGGATGTCCACGGGAGACAACTTGCAATTTATTTCTTGTTGTCCGTTCTCACTTATTTGGTGCTTTACAGCAAATACTCTACAGATCTGTTTACATCGTTCCCTCCTCGCTGTAATGCGGAATTAATCTGTTCGGCAGAGGCTGCTGGGAACATCGCTTGCAACTGAGCTACTGCTTCTGCTGGGGGACCTGCAGGTGTGCGAGTTGACGCACTGCATGTACAGCAAACGTAAACAATCAGCCTTCACATAATTTACAGAGACGCATCGATGGTGCAGGCAAACTCACAAAGTTTGCATGACTTCAGCCATGGCTCCTTGTCTTGTAGAAGGAGGTACTCCTCCAGCTTGTGCAGCCGCGGCTGCTGTAGGTCTACTTGCACCGGGCGCTGGATCTACATCGTCCAGCGTTGTTCTCGCTGATCTCCTAGGCATTCGACCGGAGTCCAGAAGTGGAGAAAGATATGTCTTTCCTAGTCCCTGTAGCCACTGAGGTATCCGCCATGACCGGCTCCCTAGCACATTACTTCTGTATAGCATGCCGGCAAGTAGACCACATCCCGCAGAAACTAATGAATTCGGAGGTGCAGCAAAGGCCAACTGGGCTGAAAGCAGATACACCAATGATTTGGAGTTGAAAGATAGGCCAAATATCTTGTACGTATAGGAGGAAGGCACGCTCTTGCTATAGTTGTATAGCAGGGCAAAGATGAAAGTGAATGGCCCAGCGGGCAGACTAACGATTCCTACATCTAGATATTTGAAGAGTGTGAGGGAGAGAACTTCCAGTGCCGTTCCGAAGAACGTTGTCACGAGAGCGAAGGAGACGAATTTGGCTGTGCCATAGCGCCTTTCTAATGTGATGGAGGTGTTGTAGAGGACGAGGATGGCGACGAAGAGGTCGATGGAAGAAGTGAAAGCGAGACTTCGAGAGATAAGACGCCAGAACTGCAGTACAGCGTATCAGCCCGGTCTCTGTTCTGTGCCATCTTGTTGTGTAGCTGTATAGATGGATAGCCGGCTAACCTGATGATCACTGCAGTGGATGATGCGGCAATACTGGTCAGCGAACTGCAAGTCTTCGAACTGCACGGGTAGAGTACAAGGGAGCTCACCGAGTGATATGCGGTACTAGTTGAAGATGGCATAGATACTTCTTTCCAAAGGTGCTGTAGGGGGAGACGTGTTTATTGATTGCTCCATGTCGCTTATGCTGATCATCGCGACTTCGGCCAGCTCCGATGGACACCCAACTATGTCAAGCTTACCTGACTATCACAGAGGTTATGCCAGTCCATGTGAGAATGCCTGTGGTCACAATGCCGTGGTTAGCAATTGTATTCCTCCCGCCCAGCAGCTCTGTCTCCATAGTCCGCGTGCCTACCTTTCGATGCAGCCGCGTGTGCAAATGACATCTTGCTCGGTCCCGGTTGAACGATTCTCAGGTATTTCCGTACACCCTGATGCTTCCTGTCAGCTAGGTATAGGCATTGTTGTGTTGGTTTGGCTGTGACGGGTGTGATGGCCCGGAAGCAACATGTGAGAGGTACTGTACCTCGAGAGAGGAACTGTGCCTTTCAATGCCGGTGGCAATACGCATATAGCAACGGCGAACCTTGTCGAAATAGCTGTGGAATACGACTGCTAATGGTGTCTGTGTAACAGGCTTTCAGATGCGACGGTGTAAAGAGGCTACTCGTGATAAAGCTACAGTGTTGTTGATACACCAGTTGTTGTCAAGATGTACAAATGCCGAACTCAAGGCAAAGTCCCACTATTCCGCCTACTAGCACTCTTTCGATATTCACGTTCCGCCGCTTCAGCTTCTCTCCAGCTGCTCCAGAATGATAGGTGTTCCTGATTCCAAGCTGCATATCTTCTATTCCGAAGTTCTTGGTCGGCTGGCCAGATCAGTCGATAGATCCAGCATGTGAAGATCACAACGTAGCACGTCACGATGAAGGCTGCCATTATAACTTGCATGATCCGAAAGCTGGAGTAGACAGCGTTAATTGTGCTGAGGTCTTTGACTTCACTAACCTGGATCATGTTTGAGCAGCCACTCACCCCGTAGAATCGAAAGTATTGCCAAGGGCAGCCAGTGTAAGAACCAAGCCGGCTGTGCAGGCGAAAGTGCGGCGGTCAGTACTTATGTATCTTGCCAAGTGCAGCCATCCGCTACGCACAATTCGGAAAGGTGATGGGCCAGCAACCGGCTGGATTCACTGCAAGACGTAGGCTAGTCAGAGATATATTCACCTTCGGCGACGTATAAACCGACTCACATGCTAGATGCGTGCGCCATACCACTCTGGAAATAGTAGGTGAGGATAATAACCGCTCAGACTACGGTTAGATGGCAGAAAGTGGAGTAGCGATACTCACGCCCATGGTACGAAGTTGAAGATGAAGAAGTAGATGTTTAAACCGACTAGGAAGAGGACTGCCGGGATGACCGCGTAGTACATGACATCGGCAGCAGCTGTGGTCAGCGGCGTGTAGAGGGGTAGACTGTATCAAGAAAAAACAAACTTCAGTAGTGAACGACTCGGGTCGACGTGGCTTAAATCCCACATGTTTCTTCCCAGGTCACCCAATCTCAGCAGGACCAAAGCAGTATATCCGAAAGGACCACAAGCCAAGAATCCAGAAGCAGCACTTGCACCTCTATGGAAACCATATCTGATCGCCCGGTATTGGCTGACCATGATGAAACATGCAGAGACGCCGAAGCCGATACCCTGCATCATGTAGCCCGATATCAAGATGGCGAACGTTTGTGGGTGTGATGCTGGTATTCTTTGCAGTGCGGCGAGAGCCATAGTACCGCCTAGCATCTGTGTGGACGTTGTTCAAGGGTCAGCCCGCTCGTATAGACGGCGTCCGGCAGCGAGGGCCCAGGGAGACATTACCCACAAAAGGTGACTTACGATTGGAAAGACCAAGAAGCATCCAGTCAAGCTAAAGCTGCTCAGTTCATGCGTCTTCCCAACTGATCCAAACCAGCCAAAAGTGACGGGTATGACAGTCAACACAGCGATGCTAAAGTAGCACCAATACACTCCAATGTAGTGCATCGGGTAGTCGTATGCGTCGAAATGACCCAGTTTATGCGCGTAGGAGTATATGCCGACGCAGATTGTGGATAAATCGATGGTGACGAGCGGAACGACGAGCGCTACCGCTGGATCCGTAAAGTCTCTAAGCAGCGATCGTTTCTTAACTGTGAAAGGAGCCAGTAGATAATGTCAGCCGAGGCAAACGTGATCAATGCATTCTTTCCAGTATTAACGAACTTCTCGCGGATACGAAGATGAGAATGAAGTTGACGACGAATATAGTGCAGTTAAGCAGGAATAGTATAGTTCTGTGGTGTCACAAGCGTATATTTCAGCCAATGATTAATTGCTGGGACGGCTAGATATGCAGCGTACTCGATTACTGTAAGCCAGTGTGGATGCCAATATATTCCGGATAGACAGATGTAGGCCGCCCCAGCTGGGTAAATCCATTGAATCAGGATACTTCTCCAAAACGAGCATGTCTACTGAAAACGCTTACTGGCAATGCCACTTGCAAAGTTCTACATAAACCAGGAAGAAACAATCTGTCAATATGCACAAGCGAAACAACGCGCTGATATAGTCTACTTGCCTGCCATTTTCCACCGTGAAGGAATCGCTGCCATTTAGCTTTCCCAGATTCTTTGATTCTTATCTTTACATTGTTGATTCCATTGCCTGTTCGGTCATCGAAGACCTGGATATTACTGTTTTCGTTGCGACTGCTACTACGAGTACTGCCATTCTCATTGACGTTGCTGCTGCCGTTCATCGAGTCTGTAACAGATTAGTGATGACCCGCAGGCGATTGCATGGCCAGACACTCGGCGGAGGTTCCAGAGGGGCTCGAGCAGGATAGCAGCCCTGCGAGCGAGGTACAGTAGTGTTTGAATGTACTAGGTAGGAATGATCTGCATATGTGCAACAAGGATGATGTTGGAGTGAGCCAAAAGCCAAGCTGGGACTGATGGATGGACGCATACCCAGATCTTGATCTAAGTAAAGGCGGCACGTGATGGTCAGAGATGACCGTCCCTGTTTTGCAACCAGCCATATCATAGCATCTGAACCAAGGTGAAGACAATGGCCAATGCCGCTTCCAGATGACTCTTACTCTTCATCGTCGTCGTCCACATCGTCATCATCAAGCGACAGCGACTCCGAGCTATCCGATGATCGAAGCAACTCCGACAGCTATAGTCAGCTACGTAACAGGGTTCAAAGTGTAGTCAAGTACTTTACGGACGCACAAGCTCGCTACAGACTATTCCGTGATCAGAAGATATGGCAGAAGCTCACCTTGGCTATCGTAGATGCCCGACTTGCGCTGCTGCAGGAGAACTGGACCGATCTCCTACGAGCTGTAAAAGCAATAGACGATGCTCTTGCTACTTTGCCGGCATATGCTAAGCTACAATGGCGTCAGCCTATCCTGAGTGTGTCGCATATTTCATAGGAGGCAACCCTCGAGAAGAAGCTGACGTCTGCTCATGTGGCTTGCAGACCGTCTTCATGCAGATCTAGCTCGCTCCGTACCTCTCGCTATGCAAAAGAAGCGTAGTATGCGAGCGGATGAAGCAAAGAGTCTGTCGATACTCAAACAAAGACTCTCAAAGCAACGAAAAGACGGCATTGCGCTGTCGGTAGACCAACTAGACCAGGTCAGTTGCGCATATGAAGATCGTCACTGCCAGACTACGGCAGGCTGACCCCTCTACACTACAGCAGAACCCTTTCGTAACTGAAGACATATCTTTCGGAGACGGAATTGTTCTGCTATCCTTCGAGCTGGCCTTACTGATGTCGACAGCAACAAGCAAGCGGCACCTTTTACCTTTGTCCGGGCTAAATCTTACGGAAGTCCCGCTAATATTGCAAGATTTACCAAGTTTAGCAACATGGTATGAGTCATTTGGCGGTTTAGAGGAGGCTGTAGACATATTTGATACCCTAAATCTTCGACGGAATCATTTGACTAGTATGTACACTTGCTGTGTCAAGCAGAGACTTGCAAAAGAAGCTAACATGCGGCCAATGCAGCCCTGCCAATGTGGCTGCCTAATGCGATACCAAAGCTGCGATGTCTCTTCGTTAGCAATAATCCAATGGCTTTGTCTCCCGTGATCACTGCATTTCAAGATCTAGCACTTTTCGATATGGATGATCAACTATATCTCGCCACGAACTCCGAAAGATTGGTCCAGCAAGCCTTGTCTAGTATACAATCAGGAAATACTAAAGTATACATACCTCCGCTTGCACTCCTCTGCGTCGAAAAGCTCAAGAAGGATGGGTATGAACTACCTTCAGATAGTCTATCGAATATCGAAAGTCACTGGAACAACAAACGATATATATGTGCAAGTTGCAAAGACGCAATATTCAAAGATGATCCAAGATCAATACATGTTCCTCTCCGAGAGAGATACTTCCATTTCGAGCCTCCAGTTACGAAACTTACAAATGACGGTCAATTCCCCTCTGGTACGACTCGAACGGGAAGAATACTTTCATGTCCAGAATGGATGTTTTGTGCTCCTTGTTTGATCAAACACTGTACTGGAGCTGTGGAGGAGGAAAATGGTTGTATGTGTATAGCTTGCACTGCGTCAAGACGAGCTTGGCAGGAAAAGAGGGCAATACGGTGGACGAAGCTTCGTGTAGCAATATAATTGTCAAGGCGGAATTAGGAGACATATGGTACCTTCGACTTGACAAGTGGCAAACGAACAATGTAGCTACTACTGATGACGATCTCTATTTTCTGCATTTTGATGATTTGTAATTAACATGAAGGGATAGTTTAAAAGTGAGCCATAGGACGCCTGTTAACAACGGTTCCTATTTGGTAAAATGATGAAGAAAGGTCTTTTACTACTTTCAGCCTTTACAGCTTAGCAGGTGCTTTTCCTTCTGCCTCTTCCATTCCTTTCGTAATAGTATCTCTAACTTCTTCCGCCGCTTCAGCCAAGTACTGTTTCATAACCTCGGTATCACCATCGCAACTAGTGATGGTAAATCTCAAGTTTGTATTGTTGACGGAGTAAGCTAGACCGAAAGCGCCAGGTTTGGTATTTAAACCTGTTTTAGGGTCATAAGCTGATTTACCAGATTTGAAATCAGGATTATCAATGGTGACTTGGCCATAGCCCCAACCATCGAAGAATTCCGAAGAAAGCTGTGATGTTGATAGTGCCCAATGTGAGGAAGCTGCGAATGCAGGATCTGTATATAATTTAGGTAATTCTTCTCCTTCCCTTAATACCTTCTTGAGTCCATACAAGTGTCTATCAACACCTTGACCATCAGCTGCCCATCCAGCATATTTAATGTGAGCAGAAGCAGCTTTTCTAAAATAGTCCAAGCGTTGTTTATTTGAACAATTATCATCTTCCATTGATTTTACCCAATCTAAAGCTTCAGGTGTAGCAGATCTGATCACTTCAGTTCTTCCACGACGGAATTTCCTAGTTTGAGCAGATTCATATGTTCCTGCTAATCTTGTGAAACCACTCATTTTGTAATAAGCATATTGCATCACTAATTGTGCCCAACTATCTGGTGATGTCTTGCATTTCTTGATGAACTCTTTGCCGTAGCCGTTATATTGTAAGACTGAGATTTTGTGCATGCTTAGCTCGGCATCGAAATGCTCTTCTGCTAGTTTGATGGCTTTCTTGGCGGGTTCATTCAGGTTGAAGGTGATAGGTTCTGGAGAGGGAAGCTTGTTGTCTGGTGTAGGTGTGGGGTTGCCCATGTCGATCTTCTTGGCTTGTATCGAGCGTAAGAGCCAGTCGTTCAAACGGGAAGTAGGTGTGCCGTCCATGCATGAGTGCTCGCCGTTGAAGCCAGATCGGCCATTATCGAAAACGACCACTATAATACAAACAATTTCTCGTCAGGATGCGTTCTGAAAGAGGTTCAAGAAGGTTCCAGACCTATAATTCTCTTCAAGAGGACTCACATTGATGCTTATCGAACCATCTGCTACGACCATCTCCAGTCCAAATACCCCTTGAGATCTGTTCCCTCGTCACTGGTTTACTGTCATCAAGAGCAAGTACAATAATAGCACTCTCGACTCTTTCCAATGCTTTCTTGTTATCGGGCGATGCATCAAGGATGATCTGTCGTGCTTCGGCCCATGTATCTCGATTCTCAGCTGTTAGTATGCCAATTGGTGAATCGTCGGGTGTTTTCGCCAGATCCTGAATGCGTTGGAATTGTCTGCAAACATCGACGGACAGGGGAAAACCATGTCAGAATTAACTCATCATGCGATTCCACTGATTTGCCGCGGCCTCTGAAACAAGAGACGTATGCGAAGTGTTACTCACCTCTCCAAATCCTTTTCGCTCAAGAATTCGCCATTGGGATACACGACCTGTACCTCGTACAAATTACCATTTCTGACGACTACGATATGATTGTTGGATTCTGGATCGTATTTCTTAGCTGTGTCGACGTCTTTCACTGGTATACGAGTGGCATTGAATAGATACTTGTACGTTGACATGTCGAGTGGTGTTGTCTTGATCATCTCAGGTTCGATGACTTCGCTATGACATACAGTAAAGGATGGTTTAGTTACGGTAGCTAATAGAATGCAGGGTGTATTGTCTAGACATACGTCTCGACTAGCCGACGGAAGTAGAGCACAGCTCGAATGAGACTAGCTGCTCTTGCGGGACCATTTCTTCTAGTTTTGTCGTCCTAGAGCAACGCATGGAATAGCGTTAATATTGCATTGTATTCTAGATGTACTTCTCTACTCCCATTCTCCACAACTACAACTCTGTGGGTGATCGCCCAGCCGAATGTCCGATATGCTTTGCTTGCTTGCTTGCTCACCTTGTGGACGTAATAGTAGTTGACCCAGGGAACAATAGGATCACGGTAGCCTGGGTTATAACAATCAGCAGTGAGTAGACTGAGGATGTATGTCGGTATGAGTTTCGGCCCACCAAAGTAGCTTCCCGTATTGAACCAGTCGATCAGCCATGAATCCTTGCCCTTTGCATGTTCCTGCAGTCTCTGTTGGAGCTCTTTCACGAGTGGAGATTCTACAAACTCTTTAACAGCCGCTTTAGTCCTCTCATACGCTTGAGTAGGATGAGCATCACTCGCTACTGGAGCATGTGGAGATAGATCCGATACAAAGGGCCGCGTTGATTCGAGGTACTTTGCTGCTGTTGATTCAATGCTCGGAATGGGGAGATGGGGCAAAGTATGCTGATGGCGGTAGGTCGCACTATCAGGAGTCTCTGCAAAGTCATCCTTCTCTGCTCGCTGGGGCTTGAAGCCTTGTTGTTGCTGCTTTCGACTACTTGATGTACTGACCATTCTCCTAGCTGTGCTGATTGTGGATGACGATGAAGTGGATACGCTTGATGAGCCTGCACGCAGCAATGAAGCTCGCGCTATTCTCATTGGCTTCAGTATCCTGCTATGTCCGTAGTGAGTGACCGAATGATAGAAAGCTGAAGAATGAAGAAACTGGTTGCATGTAAAATGTCTCTCTTTCTCTGCTCTCTTCTCCGGCTATACACGACGCCGGCTCTCTGCTCACCCCTCGATCACTCGTGCACTCTCCGAAATACGCCGGGCTGGCCTGGCCTGGCCTGGCCTGTTCATCGCCCTCTATGATACGATCAAGTATCACATGCACTCGCTCTTCTCCTCTTACCTCTCACCCACTCACCCACTCACCCCTTGTACCTCTGCTCCCTGCTGCCTTAGTCCCCACCGCACATCAAGCACTTGCGCTCTGCTCTCGCGCTCTCCCTCGTTCGCTCTGATCTGTATTTCAATGCACTCTTTTCGAATAGAGCAATGCTGCATCGCGACCCCTCGCTTGTCTGTGTCCAACGCCACATTCATAGCCGCAACCATGGGTCTCCATGTTGTTCCGGTGCCATGCCGTCTAACAACTGGTACCGCACTGACCCGCCACAGCCTTGGGGCACACTCTGCTTTTTTAACGACCTCCTCCAGATGGCACTGACCACGCCTTGACTCCCTTGCTAACGTTTTCGGACTCATAAGTGGCTTATCGCGACTTCATCAGGCTCATCATTGCAAGCGAAACATTGGGTTGTGCCATAACTCTCCTCAGAACAAGACGGTAAGTAGCACGTTTTCGACACAAACGCCTGACAGAGAATACCCTTCACAAGTTGACTTGCGTCTTCTCTCTGCATGAACCTAGAGATGGACCAACCCCCCTGGCAAAATTACACTCCTCCAAGCACTGAAGCCATCTATGTTTATCTTCGATGTATTTCAAGGGAATCCATCATTTGCTACCATCAGTCGCCCAGGTTCAGATACATATTACCTCAAACAGATCATAGGTATCCAAGCCTTAACAGCCGCCCTAGCTGGGTACCACTAGCAGGGAACGAAGATATGCAGGTTTGCACGGACAATCTCGGGGGTTTCTGGGTGTCTGGTCGAGTCTCAAACCCTACAGGTGGCTCTTCGAGCGCTCCGGTATCAGCTGAAAGCTCACGAGCGACTGTGCCGGCCCCGCAAATAAGCCAAGGTGGCCCACCACCTGCTTCGATGACTAAGCTCAAAGATATGGTCTCTATCAAGATGCGGGCCTTTCGTGAGTTGGATCCGGACGGGGATTATCTTTACACGGACTTAAACGGTGGCCTCATAGCTTGCAGCGACGCTTACTTCAAGGCTCACTACGACGTATCAAAAAAGGAGGTTCTACAAACAAGAGCACGGATGAAAGCACTCAGGAGTTCAATCAGGCTCTATTGCTCTTGGGAAAATGATGGCAAATTGCAAGGCAGTTTAGTTCATGGCACAGACCAGACTACGTCTCAGTTCTTCTTCCACTTAATTCGCAAGGCAGCCAAAGGGAAAAAGCTTGATACTGATTGGAAGAGATGCCCTCGTGAAGACTGCAGCATCTGCTCTCCGCAACAAAAGCGCTCCACATAAAGAGGGCACTCATAGTACCATTCCACCTTGCATTCATGAATTTCCGCTCGTGCTTTTTGTCCCTTTGATTGTTATACTTTCATTTCCTGCTTAGATGTGAAGCCTGCCCTTGCCTGCAAAGATAGACCAATGTCAGCTCTGCTGCGCGCTGTCCAGCTTTCTCCTGCTCTCTCATAAGCCACCAGAAGCAATGATAGACATCCTGTTCCCTTCGCCCATGTGTGCGCAGCCGTCTCAATTCAGATGACATAGGGCATCGGGAACAACATCGACGAAACTTGAGAGGTTGTTTGTCTGAATCAGTACACCGACGCGCTCGAAGGCGGGGGTACCGTGGTTTGACACAAAAGGCGCCTTGCACTGCTTCAGCCGTCTCACAAGGCGGATCGCCAGGCTGCTGTATAAGGTTGACCTTTCCTCAGATCTGCCCTTGTCTCTTCTGCTCGAAATCTCCATATTACAAAGCCCCTCCTATCCGACAGCAAAACGAGACCAACACCGAACTCAAGTTGCGGCATGGCCCCAGGTCGTCTGGTCCACACCACCGACGAATATTGCCTCGAGGTAAGTCACTCTCCCTGCATTCCCTGTTACCCGTGATGCACGACTGAGCAGAATGACATGCAATGCGATGGACAGGCATGAAGAGTTCGCTACCGGCGGACCCGTTCAGCGTATACCAACCCCACCAGCAGAAGACTCGAGTTTATAGCTGTCGGACGATGCGCAGCAAACACTCAGAATGGCCGCACAACAACGGCGAGGGTAAGTCAGCCATGTTATCGTTCAGAAAAGAGTTTTCCGACATGTTTTGCAAGCGCTCGAGCCTTGCATGCCCCTTCAGGAGCGGTTACTGGCACTGGTACAACTGCGACTCATGGTGAGAGCAGGTTCGCCGGTGGTCCGTCCTCGAACGGTAGAGCCGCGCTTGCCGCCTACTCGCAAGGGGACGGAGCCCAAAGTACGGTTGGCCCATCTACAAACCAGAGTCGGGTCGGTAGCACGTCACACAGTTCGCAAAGGCGAAGAAGCCCTTCGTCCGGCACAAGTAACGGCAGGAATGGTTTGACAGGTGCGGGCGGCCCCAGCCAGACTTCAGCGAGAGAAATAGCATGCGTGTTCTGTCGCTCGGAGGACCTATGAAGGTTAGGGCAGGAAGGAGGTGCCAGTGAACCGCGTAGCTGCAAAAAAGTTTGTCTTGGTATCTTGTACTTAAAAAAGCCAAATTAGCCATCAATCGTTTGAGCATGCTTGCTCAATCCAACGAACTTGCAACTTGAACACTTGCAGCTAAGAGGCGAGAGGCCGGTCGAGATGGCCGTCCCTGCTCTTTTGCGTTCAAGACTTGGCCTTCCGGTAAGGGCACTTCCTGTATTGCACAAGTTGAGCGTAGCCTTCGGGTTCTGTATGGACATATGTGGTCCACATCAAGAGGTCAATCAAATTGCTTTGAAGTACTGTCTAGTGCGAATCATGCGAAATCAGTCCTCTGGCAGACACCCAGACTTTGCCCGGGAGGGTTGAAGACCTGAGGCGAAAGCATAGAACTACGTGACTGTACGCTCACGCAACTGTAATGGCGAAGCACTCCTCTATACTTATTCTGCGAATTTATCAAATAAAAATGAGAGTCAAGATTTTCACGGGCTCTTGTTCGCTGCGAGCCTTCCCTCGCGCTGCTGCAATCGAAATCTTCCAATTCCCGCCACCAACTTGCAGGCTGCAGACACGGGGCGAGTGAAGCACATGACACGGCGGATGCAGGCAATTTAGAGGTGCAGTAGACTCCACTCAACGAATACATACTCGTCGTCAACATGGTGAGCAGCGTAATGCTCTGTGTGAAGAGTGTCTGTACTGTTATGCTGACAGTCTGCGTGACTCGCAGGATACCTCCAAAGTACCAGTCAAGCTCGCCAAAGTGACCCGCGTCTTGGGAAGGACAGGAAGCAGAGGTGGTATCACCCAGGTCAGAGTCGAGTTCATGGACGACAACACCCGCTCAATCATCAGAAACGTCAAGGGCCCCGTCAGAGAGAATGATATCCTCGCTCTCCTCGAGTCTGAGCGTGAAGCGAGGTGCGTGATCGTCGTCGACTGGCAGATACGATTGAGACTGACCTGTTATTGCTTGTACAGACGTCTGAGATAATCAGTACACATCCCTCGCATCTAGCTCAGTATGACTTCGACTTCTCCGGATCTCTTAAACACTGGTCGAATCAACCTTCAATCCTTGTCTCGAATCGTTGAATTGAAGCTATGAAGGAAATTGTGGGAGAATGAGGATAACGAAGAACGCTAGGAAGGAGCACAACAATAAGAGGGACATGCAGCCCGTCACACTGCAGCTTGATATATAATACTTCAAATCGAATCAAAATGCCAGTCTCGCTGGCCTCGCCATTTGCTTGTTACATCAAACACTTCTTCGATCATATGCAACTGTTTTCGCATTTGGAATAGAAGGAGGTTGGACTGCAGCAGTAGCAACAACAATATCCCTGGAATACGCATCGCCATCCCACGATGCAACGTACCTCATATCACACCGTACATCAAGTCAATCTTCAACCTTTGTTCACCTTTTTTTCCCAAGCACTCATCAATTCCTACACCTTCTCCCTGCCTACCTAGCTTTACATGCCATTTGCGGATTAATCATGAAGGAGCCCATTGAATACAGTGTCAAAGTCTTCGGATAGTCGTTTTTGTACTGAGCAAACCATCATTTTCGCTTTCCTTTCGCTTTTATATGCCATTCTCGAGCGTGGGAGCTGGTAGTCCCATCGGCATGCAGCATTCTTTGACGATTTTCCTTGAAAGCAACTCGAAGCATTGCTGACGCTCCATTTTTAACGCAACTGCCGTTTGCAACCTGTTCGGGATAATCTGGCGGATATCATTTATCAGCTGCAGTACCGTTCAGGCTGCTCTGACTGCTCGTTGGCAAGCCAGTCAATTTCAGTCGCGCTGATTTCGAGCAGAGTAAAGCAAGCCGCTCGAGAGCGCCGCACTCGTTCAAGTGTCGCTGAGCTGGTCCACTCCTCTCGCTGATCACAATCAGAGGCTGCTGTGGCCCACTAAGCAAGGCGTGTATGCAGGAAAGAATCTAGGTTGCACGACTAACGACGATGACAAGTGACGACCAAACGAAACTGAGTATGTATACCGTAGGCGCCATTCTGATATACAATTCTTGTAGAATCTTCGCAGGAATGACCACTACTGACAGACTATGGGAACTATTTAAACAAGCGAGAAAAAGGAGACTTGCACTTCACTGCACTGTCAAATGGTAATGTAATGCTCAAACGCAGAGAGAAACGACTTGTACTATTGAACAAAATGAGAAGAAGAGGAAAATGGGTATGCTGGACTGAAGTACTAAGAAGGAAGAATGAAGCAGAAAGGGTGGGAAATGAGTTGTATAGTAGGATAGGATATCAAATAGGACTGGTGTTGCTTTTGCTTAATATTGCAAAACTTTTGGTTTTTTTAATTCGCTCTTGGAAAGACTAGACGTTTTCGAATTGAGATGTCAGGTGATACAAATACCAAGCTTGCAACCGCCCGAAGTAGCAGCTATCAGGAAGCAGGAGGTGCATTCTCACGGGAATGCCGCAAGCGCTTGATGCGTGGATGGGCGGCCAGAGGTAAGGCTACGTCGCAGGCCACGGAAATTTACTGATGGACCTGATTACCATTCGCATTTGCATTCTTCGCGTTATTAGCAGCCGCTCCTTTGGCTTCCATACTTCTAACGAAGCGATGTAGAGCTTCTAGGCCTTCTTTGCGAATCACATCTGTAGCGGTAGAAGGGTCAAATACTCTCGATACTTTTTGAGGCTTATATGCTCCCGAGGATGTATCTGGTAGATTCGTTGTGTTTCCATCACCTGGATATGAAGATGCGGTTTGGCGGGTGATCGTCTCGCTTGATGATGTACGTGAGGTGGGCTGGAATCTATTTCCATTCTGCGGTGGAGCTTGTTGATACGAAGACGATGATTGAGCAGGGAATGAAGCAGGAGCTGAAGTAGCAGGTGAGGTATAATTATGAGCTCCTTTATACGTAGAACGGAATTTGATAGCTCTCCTATCAAGAGGGCCATCTTCCTCGTCATCTTCATCTTCATCGTCTCCATCGCGTGAAGAGGCTTCACCGCCTGTATCATAGCCTGATCCAGTAGAGCTCGAAGTTCTCTGTCTCGAATGCTCACTTGCATTGTTACTGTTGTTCATGGTGGTATTGCTTCCTGCGCTCATTCGGGAAACATTGCTATTTCCACTCGCACCAGCAGCTTGTACCGAAGCAGATCTCGAATGTGAAGATGAGACTGATGGAGCATGAGCATGATGAGCTCCAGATGAGCTTGTGCTACTTCCAGTGCTAGAAGAAGCATACGAAGCAGAAGGAGTAGATGAAGCAGAGGAGCGAGCTTGACCTCCTGATCCTGTAAGACCAGGACTATATCGCTTTCCATTGGAGGAAGAAGCTTTGTTTCGGCCATTTCCATTTCCTTGCAGGTTCTTTGCATATCTTCGAATACCTTCTACGCTATCCCATGCATTACCATATGCAGAAGAAAGGTTCGCAAAGTCCGCAATGACGGGTGATGGTGCGTTATTGCTGTGTGATGCATTGTGATGGTGTTGATTATCATAGCCTGAATGCGCTCGGTGATGGTGATGATTGTGCCCTTGAGATTGGTTATGCTGATCATAGTGATATTGAGCATTTGAAGGGGTATGTGATCTTGAACCTGAAGGTGAAGATCCAGTAGGCGGTGGTGGAGCAGGTCTAGTAGGAGTCAATTTCAATTTCTCCCTCTGTTGTTCAGGAGGGAAGACCCTAGTCGCTCTATTCGGGTACTGGCCATAGTGCATTGAGGTACTGCCACCTGCAGCTGAAGAAGAATATGACGATTCTTCCCATGGAAAGACAGGTTTCAATTTCGATTGATCAGGAGACGCTCTCGCAACTTGCGAGTAATTTTGATGAGTAACAGAGGGTATAGAACCATAATGAACAGGAGGTCTGAAGAAGCTTTTAGAAGAAGAGGAAGAATGCGGTTCATCCCATACGTTTTCAGAATGATAATTGAAGCCTGCCTCCATTTGAGGTCGGTCATTCTTGGGGGGTTCAGAACGAGCTGGATCCCACGAGACATGCTGAGGTGACCATGTTCTGTTCTGTTGTTGTTGTTGTTGTTGTTGGTCTTGCCCTTGCTCGTGTGTTGGGGAATCGGAGGCATGGATTGCGATTTCAGGTTTGATGGGGGTAGGTGAGACGATCTGGACGGAAGGGTGAGGAGGGGAAGGGCTCCTTCCCTCGGCAGTAGTAGTAGAAGTAGATGATTGTTCAGGCATAGCCGAGGTGATCTGTTCAGCTTTCGGGATGAACACTCTAGCACCCAATAAATCGGGTCTTCCGGATGATAAAGGCATAGAGACATAATGACCTTCCAAGCTCCTCATTCCTAGCTGTTGATTTCCAGTATCTAGCTTGCTTCTATATCCACCCATAGCTATATTATGAGCATCCTGAACACCTTGGAATTGCTTCTTCAAGGATTCTAAAGAAGGAGGTGTATATGCTGCTCGGGAATTGGAAGATGATGGGACATCCCACACGGCTTGTAATGTTGGGAAAGTGAATGTTGTGTTGTTGTTCGTTGTTCCGAAATAGCGTTGGTAGACTCCAAACCATCTATCGAGTAATGAAGCATAGTCATGCTGTGCTTTCTCGTTCTTTGCGACTGATTTGCTTGACGATGATGACGATGATGAAGTGGATGAAGAAGGTAGCTGCCTCTGACCAGCTTGATGCCAAGGTTTATCACTTCCAATGAAATGAACGACTTTAATGCCAGCACCATATCTTCTATAAGCGGGGGCATAAGTATAATAAGCCGAGGGGGTAACATTATAAGTGAAGCTCAATCTATTCCAATCGTGGAAATAGTCATTGAGTAGACCTTGGTCTCCACCATCCCAAGACCCACGTTCAGAAGCCAGTTGGATCAAATTATCAAATGTATCGGAGGAGGGTGTACAGACGAATAAACCACTGTTGAAACAATCTGGCCATCCTGAATCTGGAGCTGCGGAGAAGGAAGCTTCAAGTGAGAAGAGGTGCGACAAGGGAGATAGAACCAGTGTGTCGGCATCGAGGAAGATGATCTTGCGGAATTGAATGAGTCGGAAGAGTTGGAGTTTTGTCAAGGTGGATGCTAGATCTTGTCGGCCTGTGTGAAGATATATGGATGGAAAAGGTTACGGCCAAGGTGACGACATTTGCAATTGTGTGGAAAGGAAGACAAGGGAGTAACAGTCAGCGGAGAGTGGAGCAAGAGGAGAGAGATGTTGTAGCAAAGAATCGCTATTAAGAGAAGAGAAGAGGACTCACCCAACAACGCCAGATTGCTCTCACTACCAGATCTCAGTTCCTCCACACCGACAACGAGCGAAAAGTTCCTTCTCAGAGCTTTGATGCTCTCGACTGACACAGTAGCAGGAGTGACCAAGCATACGGTCTCGAATGGAACAGTGGGTTTAGGACCCTCTGCTTCTAGGAGTGATTGAATGCATACCAGTGCTCCTGGGAGATAGGCGTCTGTTGTGAGTAGCGTGACGAAGGCGTTGAGGGACATGGTGGTGGACCCAACGAGAAGAGGTAGATGCAAGCTTGGATTTGGATGATCTACTTGAGTTGAGCCTTGTCTACAGCTGCTCCCTTATTCCCTATTCAGTTGAGAAGAAGTGTTCCTGCCGTCTGTATGTTTCGACTATGCCGATCTGTGTTTCAAGCCGCGTTGGAGGAGTGAGTATCTTCAGATCTTCGTGGCCGACAGGATGGAGAGAAAGGAGAGAGATTAAGAATGTGGTGAGGTGATAGAATCTTCGTAGAGGTATGGTATGATACTATATGCCAGACCCGAGTAGACGACGAATGTCTGACAGATCTCCTGCTTGTCGTGTCTTCTAACTCTGATGGGTTGCCGCTTTCTTCAGGCTTCAATGCGAGCAAGCAAGCACGGCACCAGAGATGGGATATTGTAGGTGGTGGTGGTATACTCTATCGTGCTATGATGGTATCCAAGGCTATTCACCAAGCCAATCAACAGTCGGGATAGGAGGGTATATGTCTTGCTTTTCCTCTTCGTCTTCTCCCTCGTCCACGTTGAGGCAGTACCGTATCCAATGGAAGGGAGAGTGATGGCCGAGCGAGCGAGATTGCCTGGGAACTGAATGGAGTATGAAGAGACAGAACACTGAACACACTGCTTTATGCCTTGTGGTGAGAACAGTGAAAAGCTGAACATCCACCTCTTCCTCTCTCGCTCAACAAGGCACGGTGGCCCATTTCTCCCCCCAAAAGATAAGGCGGGAGTGGCGAATTTACATATGGTACATATACTTGCCGAAACTTGCAATATTCCATACAATGCTATCCACTTGCTATACAAGACTGATGCACTATGCACTATACTGCCCTGTTACTCCGCAGGCACCATCTTGGATATCCTGCCTCTCCCTCTGACTGATGGAAAATACCGTGTATGCAGTGACGGTGTGTATAGGTAGGGTACCCTCCGAACCGACACTACTATTTACATAGAGGCATCTAGACTTTCCATCTGAACCACGATACAAGGCGAAAGACAAAGTCTGTATGATATGTGGTCTTTTCATGCAAAACCCACCACCTTCGGGAACTAGCTTACAAGGCCCTTCCTTGTTTCTCCCGCCCTAGCAATCCTTATTTTTCTCCCCAGCTTATCGATCAGTTCTTCTGCGATTTTTTACCCACTGGAATGGATACTCCGCATGAAACTTATCCTGGTGCTCTCTTCTCCATCAACAATGGTGTTTTTTGCCCTTCCCGATTTCCAATATTTTATTCACATCCTTTATCATGTCGCTGTATGGTAGTACAATTCTACTGTGCCATACGATGTCAACACCTGCGCTGATTGCTTGTCGACAATGGACACACAGACAGATGTCACGTCAAAATTGAATTCAAGCTGTCACCTTTCCGTGAATTCAACGTGACACAATCGACCTCACAAGATCACCACATGGATGACAATCATATTGGAGGGGTGTTGTTGCTCTTCTCCTCTTTCGTTTGATACTAATAGATACAGATTATCGACTCAATTGCAATAGTACCTCCCTCGCGCGTGCAGAGGTCCGCCTAACGTCAGCAACTTAAGGCAGGTTGCATTGCGTTTCGCCCAAGTAGGCAAACTGTACTGGGTCATTAAACGTTTCTTACCAGGTAGGATCCTGCTGCAATAGTGTCTGAGGCGGAGATGCAAGAAAAAACAGGAACGCCGTCAAGGCTGATCAACCAGTCCTCGTTACTAAAGAAGCGATGGATGAATTGGTTGTTGCACCAATGAGATGCAAGCAGAAGCGCGTTGGGGTTTATTTGATAACGCGTATGTTACCGTATTTCCTTCCAGAGAGAGACGACATACCTTGGACCTGGATGAAACGCTCAAAATGGCTGACGGCACGCGATGCCGTGAATTTTCCACGACTTACTGGAAGGTCATGTCTACACTGATGATAGATCGTACAAGTCATCAGATGTGTGGCCCAGAACTTTTGCCTCACGGTACTCTCGTTTATTTGCCTGTTTAAGCAGTAGGGGCATACATAGCAGGTCAAAGCAGATTCTTGTCCAACAAGACATAGGTCATATCTTTGGTTGCTGTGTGGTCTAGTGTGCTTTCATCACGAAGATCTTCGTCATTGCTGGGAAGTGAAGCGTAGTTCTCTATGTTTGACGGTGTTTCAGGAGTGAGCTGTGCCTGGATACCAGGTTACTTGCTCCCATCGTATCCAAGGAATGCTTCTGCATTGGCATGTGGTTGTTGTATAAGATACAAAGGAAGCAGTACCGTACCGTACCGTAGCCATAAAGTAGATGGAATGCGATACGGATAGACTGCGGATAGATAGGAAAGTGCAAAGAGCTGCGTAGCTGTGTGATAGTGGTGCGTAGGTGGCCAAGATCGATCGCCGTCCTCGCCTGAGATCCTGACGTTGTGCAAGAGACTTGTGCGGCAAGTTGACGAATTGAATTGAATGTACAAGGGGAGTTAAGGGTAGAAGGGAGAGGGAGCAGATCTTTCTCTGCTTTGCTTTTTACTTCTCTCTCTCTCTCTGCTTCTTGTCTCTCTACCATAGTTTACAGCTCACTTGCTAGGTGAGTCGTATTCTTCTCCCTCTTTTTGCCCTCACTCACTCACGCCCTCGCTCGCTGACACTGCCGATCACTCACTCACTCTCCATCCTAATCGCAACTGTCTGTCTGCTGGCACCGTCACTGTTTATTGAACATGACACACCGTAACAGCCCGTTCCATAATACAGCTTACGTCGTCACTCCATCCCCAACACTCGCACATCTTAGCATAGGCAACAATGGCCTGGAAGAAATACGAGAAAGAAAGCTGGAAGAAGGATGCCCTTGTAGGTCATGCCTTTGTCTTCCTTTGACCTGTGATCACCCATACTGACTTGATGTCCATTGCTTCTCTTCAACGGTGTACTCAATCATCTAATTCACCCTGCTACTCTTTACCACCGACTAACCCCAATTCCTATCTTACTTCATGACTGCCCTCGCTGCTCACGTGATCCCGATCGTCATGCTAATGCGTATATCACATATAGGCAGCAGCAGGTGAATTCCTAGGAACCTTCATGTTTCTTTTATTGGGCCTAGCAGGCATACAGGCTGCCAGGGACGCTGGAATAGCCAGTGGAAATGGTTTAGACGCCGCATTCCTCCTCATGGCGTCAACTTCGATGGCGATGGCTTTGATCTTCTCAATTTGGGTCTTCTTCAGAGTTACAGGTGCTGCTTTCAATCCGAATATTGTGAGTTGAATACATATACTCTTGCATACTGTTACCCCACTGGTTTAAGTATGTTTCTCTTTGTGATGCCGCTGCAGTCCCTAGCCCTCTTCATCATCGGCAACATCTCCTTCCGTCGTTTTGCATTCTATGTCATCGCTCAGCTCCTAGGCGCAATTGCAGCCTCTGCCGTCCTATTAGGCATTTTACCCGGCCCTTTACTCGTGAATACTCAACGTGCATCGAATGTAGGCATCGCACAAGCTCTCTTCTGGGGTGAGTCTGGTGATTTCGCCTTTTTTCTCACTTTTTCGCCACCGTATCATCGAAGTATTCTATGATTCGTAAGGGCATAATGCTGATATAATGCCATACATAATTCACAGAAATGTTCTTGACCCTCGGTCTAGTCCTTACCGTCCTCTTCGTCGCTGTCGAAAAGCACAAGGGTACAATTTTGGCTCCATTAGCTATCGGATTCGCTCTTTTCTCCACTCAATTAGCTGGTATCCAGTATACAGGAGCTGCAGTCAATACAGCTAGAGCATTCGGTCCAGCTGTTGTTAATGGTGAATTCGTTGGAAGTCACTGGATTTACGTAGGTCTTACTTTTATTTCCCTTCTAGATGAAAAAACAAAAAGCAGAATTCTCGCTGACTTGTTTCTAAATCTTCGTCCATTTGTTCTATTGTTGGTAAATCTCCTTGCCTAAACGTGAATAGTGGTTGGGACCTAGCATGGGTGCTGCTCTAGCAGCTGGGCTCTACCTCTTCCTCGTCAAGGTCAAATGTACGTACTTTTGCCACCAATATATATCTGACCAAAAAAATGTGTAGAGTTAATATTGATGAATCCGCTCTCTAACTCTATCTGGATTGCAATTTTACAGACTGGGAGGTGACACCTGGTGCTGATGCTCAGGTAATCCGACTTCCCTCTCGTTCTGCCATCTCCTCTCTCTTAAAACGTAGGCTGACCGTAGGGGATTTTCTCCATCTTGTTCTTTAACGCTCAGGCACCTCATGAGGCAGACCGGGAAGCAAAGTATCCTTCACGTGCACCTGGTGAGAGACACGATGGCCTCCATGATGGAAATGCAGCTCCTGGATATGGTAGCAATGGCAGTACTGGTAATTCACTCGTAAACGGACCTGGTGGACACAACAACACTACTGGTACTACTGGCACTTACGGAGTCGGCCACCATGGCACTACTGGTACTACTGGCACTCACGGAGTCGGCCACCATGGCACTACTGGTACTACCGGTACTACTGGAGGAGCAATGCACCCCACTGGCCACAACATCGTCTAAGAGGATACTACGGAACAAGCATCAGCAGAGCAGCAGATACAGAAGGACTGGTAGGCGATGAAGGCAGCCGGAACGAAGAAAGCTTGCATGAAGAAAGCTTGCATGAAGAAAGCTTGCAAGCTTTCTTCGTGTCTGCCTCCTTCGTCACTTATGAGTCATTTCATTTCCCAGAATATCTCGCTGTCCACATCAAGCAGCGCTATTCAGTCTTTCCTCTCACCACCCTTAGAATCGTTCCTCCCCCTCGCAGCAGTAGCAAAACATATAAATTAGAATAGTCTATAACTTCGTTTCTGTCCTCGTCACTCATCGCTATCCTTCAATTTTCGCTTCCCTTTCCTATCATCAACATCATGATCTTTCCATCTCTACTTTGAAGTCCTGAGTAGTAATTCCTCTTTTTCGTTATTAAGTTAGGAATACTGAAAATCCTCCCCGTGAGTTATCCGGGTGAGGGAACTTTCAAAATACACGGAATATACGGTACACCGATACAGTACAATGAAAAGCAATATATACGCCATGCTGAAAACACAATCTCTTCTGACTCTCTCTTTGCCACCTTTTGTGCGGTCTTTAATTTGCAATTGCCGGCCGTCTGTTTTCCTTGAAGCGGTGGACAGCTCTTCTCTGATACCAATACAGCAGCTTACATCGGACATTCTTCTGGCTACATGACTCAGTCATCAAGCTTACCGTACCTATGAGAGACAGCGAGACACGCTTGCTTGCACGACGCGCTTCGTTCCTGCGTATACTTGGTGGCGCCTCGGGGCAAGCATGAAAGGCGGATGGCGTGGAAATAAGCGAGAAGGAAGGCTGTTGCATTGGCAAGAGCACAAAGAAAGACGATCCTCTCTCTATCTAAGCGCGAAGAAGCATGCTCGAAAGACGCTACGGAGGAAGACGAAGCTTCTTCATGGGGTGGTACATGCTGTTCAAGTCTACCCTTGTAGCGTTCTGTGACTATATTGCTGAAAACGAGTTCGAGCGAAAACAACGAGGGTCGATCACTAGCTGAAGTACA
>JAMALA010000074.1:0-92027 GCA_023628255.1 Cystobasidium sp. 2NF920 | reverse complement strand
TAGTACTAGAGCTAAAGCTCCGTTGTATTTCGCTTGTTCTTTGTAACTTGCAATGAACAATTAAATCCAAAAAAAAAGCAGCGTAGAAGGCATCAGCCGCAGTACAAAGGATATAATCAGTCGTGAGTACAATGTTCACATACCTCTATTCGACCATCGTTTGCCCAGAAGCCGAACAACATGGAAAGAGTGGTGGATAGTCCTGCAAAGAGTCCGATCACGCCTGCCTGACGAAGAGAGCTCATTTCATCTCTATGTCATCGGCCGCCTGCACTCACCACGGTCATGGCATATACCGGGAAGGCCTCCAGACCCTCGCTGGTCGCACAACACGTCAGGATCTTGCATTTTATGCATGAGAGATCTCGACGAATGTCATGATCACGTGCTTTTTGGCTGCACAGTAGGCAAAGCTCGGTGGCGCTACATGTTTCCACCCGTTCCTCATCCACGCACTGCAGTTGAGCTGCTCAGTATCGACGACATCTGCCCACTACAGCTATCTTACTCTGCTGGGTACGTCCATATTCTATTCAAGCTTATACGAAGCCGTAGATTGTCTGCAACTCCTCCTGAACCCGTCGATCACATCCGCCTCAAAAGCTCAAGCAAATCGAATCAGCATTATTGCATGCAGGATACAAAGTATTCTAAACACACACATATACGTACTCTAAAGTTATCAAATAGTCTATCAGTTCTCCCATAGGAATAGAGCTAATGCTCATCGTTGTATCTCTCTTGTTCTTTGTCACTTTTGCAATGAACAATCAAATCCAAAAAAAGCACTATAGCACACCATCGTATCGTGCATTGAAAACTTGCTCCCTCGCGAGCAACAACGACGACGAGGCCTCCTCAGAAGAAGTGACAGAAGCAGATCCAGCGTGGACACGATACGGCGTGAGCGTGCTGTATAAACTCATCTGACGCGCAGACCATACTCAGGCTCAATCATCAACGGGTATTTAGGGTCACGTGTACGACCGGACAAGCTTTTGAGGCTGCCAGTCGACCGTCGTTTGTCTCACAAAGCACAGGAGAAGCCAAAGAGACGGCCAAAAAGCAAGTAGACATGCTAAATGGGCAGTAAGCTCGTTCGTGACCTAGATTCGAACTCTTGACGTTCGGATGTTTTCGCTAAAAAGCAGCAAAAGAAAGCCTTCCAAGCACCTACTACCAGCCCTCGTGCATGTAGGATTTCATACAGGCAGGCAAATTGGGTGGTCAATTGCACATCCTCGAAAGGAGTGGACGCCGTCCCAAAGCACTATGATTGAGCCAACCTGGTACCAAGTTTTTGATGGAATATAGTACGAATAGATGCCTTATATATGCGGTACAAGTACGGGAGCACCGGAGCTTGCGGAGGTCATGGTAGTACTTGAAGTCTAACAAGGAAGAGAGCCAACGCTCAGTTGTATTTCGCTTGTTAGTTGTACTTGCAATGAACAATCAAATCCAAAACCTGCCTCAGACGTGCTGTTACCCAGTTTATTCGTCCTTTGGAATACGAAAGTGTGCCAGAGGTCTGTATTTCCGCCGGCTTTGGCAACTCTCCGACTTCACTTTTGTCTGCTGAGAGATGGCAATACAGATACAGTCAGGTTAAGTCTTTCGTCACTAGATGCGACATGCATTGTGGTGAGGGTAATTAATTGTCCATTTCAATTCTGCGTTCTTTGGCAGTTAAAATTCTAAAACTCTCTCTCTAGCAGAGAAGAGTGAAGATATGGAAAAATTTGCTAGACTGACAACGAGGAAGTAGAGAAAACAAAGGTGATTCTTGCAATCAAAAAGGAGTAAAAGGGCACACTAAAGAATGCTTGCCTACATATGAAGAGTTAAGTTGCAAAGAGGAAGACAATAAAGAGAACAAATGCGGATGCCTGTTAAAGTGGCTTGGTAAAGCGGGAGAAAACGGAAAAATGACGAGAGTCTTGACGATTTGCTTGAGAAGCGGAGCAAGCTTCCGATTCCCGGTATAAGGAAGGTCTTGACGTTTTGGGATTGTGATGCTACATAAGAGAAAAGAAGACAGCGAGCAAGCTCGCGAAGACCAGCGATGAGCCAGCTGATGTGTTGATGCTCGAAATAGCTCCGCCGGAAGGAGTAGCTGTAGCTGTTGTTCCCGGTAAGCTTCTAGAAGCAGTAACTGAGGTCCTGCCTGCAGTCACGGTAATGATCGAAGTGATGTCCGAAGCGACATTGTCAGACAGGGGAATTCGAGAATTGCCGGAATTTGAAGAAGATGTTGATGAGGGAGTAGACGAACCAGCGTCGGATGTAGATGTAGATGTTGAGATGGAAGAGCGAGAAGAAGCCAATGTACCAGACAAGGAAGCTGACAAGTCAACGTAATGAACACCAGAGTCGGGAGTAAATACAGTCAAAAACGAAAACACGTACCTCCAGCAGTCCCAGAGTTAGATGAAGAGGAAGTTTGATTGGAAGCAGTAGCGAAGCCGACTCTCGCGTTTGAATAGTCGTATATTCTACGCAGTGAAATGCTCATGTCAGTGAAAGCCGACTTTTACGCTCTACCGCATTCCGAAACTCACGAATACACATTCTTCAAGAAAGCATCTCCGATGATAGCTATTGTATTCCCTTGGGGATCTTGTGCGTCTTGAGCAACTAGACCAAACACGCATTGTTGTCTAGTCTGATCCGCATATCCTAGCAACATATCGCCCAAGTCGACTTCGAATTGAACGTTGTTGAATACAGCAGCGAAGGTGAATGTCTCGGTCGAACAAGGGATAGACCAGTAGCCTTGATTTCCATAAGCTTGACCATTCAATTGGGAGTAGAATGCCTGTGCCACGCTTGTCGGTACATACCACAGACTTGTACCTGTATCGATGGCGGCATTTGACGCCGTACCAGAGACGATCTCGCCGTTGACGGCAACACTTTGCGATTGTACTTCCCAGTAGCCTTCATATGTAACGGGAATATATGTAATATCGCCAGTGTATCGTTCGGAATTGATGCCTCCAACTAACATCTCCCCTCCTCCTATGGTACCACTCGTTTCTTGCGTAAGGTCATACGCACGTTGCAGATAGAAAGAAAAGACATTGGAAGCGAGAGAACCGGATTTGACTAAATTCTCAAACCAAGTAGGTTCACCACTTGAAGCTATATTCTGGAAACCCATTCCCATTATACCATCCGAGCCACTCGAAGCAAATATCGAGCTAGTCTGATTTGCGAGAGCGAATACTTGATTGGACACTGATAATCCAGCTACTGTTACTGTATCTGTCGCCAGGTAACCTTCCGTGTTGCCTGTGCCGTATTGAATGTCCCATTGCCGACTTGTCATGTCGAGACTATTTCATTAAATCGACAAACCGAGAACCCAAGAGATGGGAAGTTGAGGTAAGTAAGTAAGCATTTACGCATAACATACGAAGAGCAACATTTGATTGAAAAGTGAAGAATAACTCACGTAGATGACTCTGCAGTCTTGAAATTCGTGTGTGTCTGAGATGTAGTGGGCACCCATAAATCGGAAGATCCAGTATCGAAAGTAAGTAAGAAAGTTTGAGGAGGAGTGCCGATTTCTGCATTTCCATAGTATTGCGTGTCGAGACCACCAGAGAAGGCTGTTTGATGATCAAACGAAGTATGCCATGTCAGCTTTCTTGGACTTGTTGCTCTCACTCAGGTTTGAATGTAAGAGTCGCCCTTTGTGTTTGCCGCAGCCAAGCCTTCTTGCCTTGCTAATTCCTTCGCGAATTAGGGGGCAAAAGAGACGTGATGGAATACACACTTACAATCAGTGAGCTCGACGGAGCCAGTCGTTCCAGATGATGATGATGATGATTGGCGTTTGGATTGTCTACTCCGTGAGCCAGTATGGATGTACTGCCTTGTCGCCATATCATACACAGGCTGCTCTTCTTCTTGAATTGTGTGGCTCCTCCTGCTGCGCACTTTGACCTTTCCCTGCTCCAAATTACGACGATACCTCGCATTTGAATGAGCATACTTTTGAGCTACCATTTCTTTTTCTTTTTGGAAAGCAGAGACGTCAAATAGACCATTTGCATCTTGGAATGACCTTGATCTTTTAGCTAGTGCATATCTGTATGCTTGCTTGCTACTACTGCCGGCTTCTTGGTGTTGCGTCGTAGGGCTTGCGCTTGAAGTTGACGACGAGGCGAGTGCGCCGAGTAACGAGAGAGCCAATGGCAGGCTCAGACTTGAAGTGTGGACCATTTTTTATGTACTTATAACAGGGTATACTTGTGAAACGAATGAAAGTACTCTTCTATCTATTCGACCTGCGAGATGATGGAGTTGTGTCTATTCAAGCAAGTTCGCAGGATTACTGCGCGATGTAAACTGACTGCGTTTGTCGATCACGCTTCTTTCTTCTTTCGCAGCAATCCTCCGCGTCTGTCGATGATAGAGTAGTATAACAATGATAATAATGCTCACTCCTGCTTGTCGCACTGCTGCTACGCCGCCAGAATAGTGAGTGGTGCTTGCAGGCTATGCTGTGGTGCTATTCTCTCCCAAAAGAGAATGAATGGACGGTGACGCGGGCCGGCTGGTCGCGAATTATTCTCAACTTTCTCTTGTGGGTTATATGCGCAGAGTAACTTGGACTGAATAGAGGCTGTACATAGAGCATTCAATAGTCAACTCAAGGTATTGTCGCACATTGCTCAATTACTACTGCGCTTTGTCCTCCTCACGCCGCGACAATCCTGAAACACTACCGTTACACTCGTCCCTTTTTGACACACCGTACAAACACGCGTCACTCTTGCTACTTGTTACAGTACCCTGCGGTTGCGGTGGCGTAGTTGCTATGATACTTTTGCTAAGTGGAACGATGTACCTACGATCACAGTGAACTTGCAGAGCGCAATAACAAAGGTGAAGTGCCTTTTTCATACTTGCACCGCCTTACCTTACCCTGCTTGCCATAACTGGCCATACGTACTGCAATTCTATTACGGTACTACAGCTCACCGTGACCGCCGAATTATTTCGATCAGGGCAAATGCTTGTGACACGGCACGAAGGCTAATGTGTGTCATAAGGTGTTGTAAAGCTTCCATGTATCATGGCCGTCAATGATGCACTGGCCGGGTACTTATTGCCGGTATCACGAGACGAGCGCAGACGTTTGCAAGTGTCAAGTTGGGCATGCTAGAGAGCATATGCAGACAGAGGGAGCTCAAGCTGAAGAACAGGATTTGATTGCAGCAGATGACCTATCGACCATAACCCCTCAACCTATATTACATAGCCCTCCGTGTGAACAAATTGGCACACCTGCCCCAGTCCACACCCTCCGCCTGCTATATTTATAGTGCTGCGGTCAGGCACTGCCAGCTAATATGCACCGTGCCGCTGGTCAAGCACTCAAGCTCGATGGGAGGAGCTTGCTGCATATAGATGCAGGGATATATCAGACCACTTGCCTGGACATGTATGATAAGAAGGAAGACAAGAGGCGAGCCAGGACAAGTGGGAGAGTCATTCTCTCTCTCTCTCTCTTCCTCTCTTCGCACGAAGCCAGTAGTCGCCACCGTCCGGCCGGACGTTCGTTGGATCTAACCGTTGGAAAAAGAGGCGGTGGGGACACTACGATTCGGAGGAGGAGCGCTGGGCTTCCAGATTATTCGAGGGTAGATACCGAGTTGGGAGGTATAGGTTAGCTGTATTGGGTTGGTACGTATGCTAGGCCTTGAACGGCGTAGAACCGCGGTGCGGTACACGTGACTTTATTGCTTCATCATGGACATGAAAGATCGCGGCATCTTCGGCAGCTACCAAGCAAAATATGTTAAGGCGAGATCTATTATTGTTCGAGCCTGTTGGCGACATTGGTAGACCAGCATCGAACGCCTTGGCTATGAAGGAAGGACTTGCTTTCGAGATTGCTCGTTAGGTGCAATTTGAGCAGCATCATCATGGAAAGCGGCATCAATGAGCAAGAGCAGCAGCACCAAAGAAGCAGGCACGACTAGCAGAAAATAAAGGCTGCAAAAAAACGTCAAGTCAACTTCAAAAATGGTGATGGTGCACGAAGATATGCTAAAGGATGCGCGGTGAACGGAGGTCCGGCCGTAGATGCTGCAGTGGGGTGACCGCATTGGTAACGCGATGCCATGTCACTTGCCCTAGAGTACCTAGGGCGTATTCGAGTCTTCCTCAAGTTGTTGCAGTATTGGTATGCTTTGAATGGTGCGCCCGGCAGAGCATGTAGTTTCGTTGCTCAAGGCAGTCAACTCGTTGACGGCCATTAAAGTAGGTCTTGTTAAGAAGTAGTGTTCCATTTCGCTGTCTTCGTACAACCTTTTGGACAGTCTTTTTGGAGAAAATCGCCACCTGATTGTAAGAAAGAAGCCCATCTGTCTCATACGATATGCAGGTATACTCCAGAACTGAACCCAAAGTCATCCTTACGACGGGAGAGAAGGATTCGCTGTCATCCTTGCCTTCGTATTCTATGCCGCTGCTTCGCGGGTAGCTCCCAAGTTGCCGCTCTAGCGCAAGTATGCTCTTACAAACCCCGAGTGGAGATGAACAGGTTGTGAAGCGACACATTAACAGTTCAAAGAACAAGACATGCGATCAACAAAAGGCTCTCATTAGCCTCTTGTCAACAGAAAGCCTTACTGGGGTGTACTTGTCTTTTCTTCACGTGGTTTAGGAAAGCCGATCGAGAGTTGGTAACTGCTCACTGAAACGACCGCAAGCAGCTCTCAAGCAAGCAGTGACTTCTCACTCCAGACAACAGCCGTTCTGCCATAATCATACACGCTACGTCAAGATGCGGCGGCAAACGCTAGCCACGGATAATAACACTGCAATACCTGTCCCAGCGACAGCAGGAAGATCCAGGCAGTCGATTGCACCTGTGGGCAGTAAACACGCGAGGCCATCAACGATACACGGGTCACAGGGCCATCAAGGACAAGCTGGAAGCAGCAGCAGCGCAAACACTTATAATGCACCTGCTACTGTAGCTCGTACTGGACATACTTACGGTAGTGCTGGTACTGCTGGTGGTGGAAATGTAGCTCTCGGTTGGAGCGCGGCGAGAGGTGATGCTGGTAACTTGAGGAGCAGCTACGCGCCTACGACGAGGTACGTTTCAAGTAAAACACCAAGGACTAGCAAGTAATAGAGCTTACAACGTGATCTGCTTTTAACTTTCATTGATTGGTATTCACGCGCGTAGCGTCCGGAGAACTTCAGTCTATTCTGGACCTACGAACACCCAAGCTACAAGACGACAATCTACCTTTCCAGGAGGAGGTGGAGGAGGAGGTCAGAATCAGCCATTACAAATCGCTTCTACACCAGGACATCCACAAACAACATATGCATTAACAAATCGAACATCTAAAGATCCAAGACCAGTTAAAGATCGTACATTTCAAAAGAAAGCTCGCGATGAAATAACCTTCTTCTTAGAAAGTCAAGGTTATCCACAGATTCTAACTGAAAAAACATTAACAAATCCAACTACAAGAGATTTTCAAGAGATTTTTAAGTTTATCTATCATTGTTTTGATGGAAAACCTGTTAGTAGTTTGAATAATTTACAGAAAAAATTTGAAGATGAAGTTCCTGTGTTGTTACGCGCTGCTGGATATCCTTATACTTCGGATATTAGCAAAAGTCATCTTCAAGCTATTGGTGCTCAGCATAGTTGGCCGGGTATGCTTGCTATGCTGCATTGGTTTGTCTGTGCAATCACCGTAAGTCAATCTAACCTCAATCTACCTTGTGACGTATCCGACTGACCTTGCTCTGTTATCGCACACAGCGCCGTCAACGAGCCTTTCTAGACTATTCCGATGTGCATGTCGACATAACTCAGCTAGATGTACCACAAGCTACAGATCGGATGCAGCACCGAACTGAAATGTGGGCAGAATACCTAGCTACAGCTTATCCTGAGTTCTTAGCGCACGAAGACTACGATATTGAGAATCAACAAAGAAAACTTGAAGATCGTTACGAAGCTTCGGGAGAACAGACGAAAGCTGATCTCATGAGGGTCACTGAGGAAGTGGAGCTGTTGAGAGCCGAATACAAAGCTCTTTGCCAGGAAGCGGTAAGCCTTTATTAGCAAGCGTACTCTACAGTACTTGGTTACTTGAGACTAACACGTATCACACAATACAGCCGCCAGTAGACAAATACAAAAACGAGCAGAAGAAGCTAGATGGCGATATTGTAGGCATGGAAGCCTACCTTGCGCGACTCAATGCAGGTGCTCAAAAGAGTGCAGCGCGCTGTGAAGAGTTCCGTAAACGAATTACCGATCTCGAACAACAAGAGAAGGCTGCAATTGCCGAGAGAGAATCCTGCGTTCGAATAGTGGAGCAGCAAAACTTGTCTGAAGTCGATATTCATCGCTTGACTTCGGATAGACAGACGCTAGACAGCAAGCTGCGGACGGCAAGACAGGAAAGAGAGGAAAAATCACGCCGGTGCTATGATCTTGAAATTAAGCGTACACAAGCTTATAATGCCATCGAACGGCTCGTGGAAGAATACGAAGCGAGAGGAGCTAAAGTTGGTCTGATGCCCACTCCTCCCGCTGGATATGAGCACATCGACTTCCATCAGGAATTGACGGGATCAGCCGCAGTCGCTTCCGCTATGGTACCAGATTGTACTACAACCATCAAGCCTGCTATTGCTAGACTTCGACAGGATACACTTGCGGATCGTCATACGGAAGAGGATAAAGCTCTTGGAGTGGAAGAAAATTTGGCGGATATCCGAGATAAGACGCAGAACAAGCTTGCGGAATGTGAGGAAGTAGAGACGCGCTATAGCACACTCCAAGCTGAGCTTACGGCTGGTAAAGAAGTAAGCGCGGAATTGGCCACCTGACATAGGAGCCATAGCTGATGTATCGATCTGACAGTCCATCAATACCGAAATGGCCGCTAATTACGCCGAGCTAGATCGTCTGCAGCAGCAGTGCAACAACCTACGCACTGAGATGTCAGGCGGATTACTGGCAATTGATCAGAGACTACAAGCCTCGCGCAATGAGTATGAGAAGGCTACCGGTGACGTCGATAAGTTCAGACGCGATTGCTCAGACTCCATTGCGCATCAGCTGGAGAGTATCATAGCTTGTGAGCGCCATTCCCGAAATCTCTACAGGCTCCACTTACCTTTACTGACTTGCTTTTTCCATTAGACAAAGCCTACATTATTCAAAGGGTGGACGAATTGATTGCGGAAGTTGCTTAATGGGGAAGTACCGAGTTCAGTGGTCTGTCGTTGTAAAAGGTATCGCGACTGTAGGATAGCGTCAGATTGTTTTGTGGCAATCAGTCCTTTGCCACACGATTCCTCGAAAGATAGCATATGAATTAGTTTTGCAGTTTAAAAAATTGATGAGGCGGTGAAGATGCCGGGCTGTTTGAGCCTAGTGCTACAGACGACAGAACTGTAATAATGACTTTATACTGCGTTCAACCAATAGATAAGTGTATAAATAGATATAATTGCATCTAACTGCTCTGATCTTCTGTTTCCCCGATGATGTATAGCTCGAATTGCTTCTGCTGTTGCATCACAGCCTTTATGATCGCCTCGCCTGAGTAGACAGGAATGCCTTGAGCTGAGAGATGCTCCCACGAAGGCTTTTCGGCCACTGAAGAAATGATGTAGACATCGGCACGATCCGAAACTTGCTTAACGGTCGGCAGCCTTTTGATAACCTATGACGATAGCAGTCAGAAAACATACTGAAGGAGGCGAATGCTCAGACTTACTTTGGCACCTGCTGACTCCGCAATTGACTTGAGAGCTTCAAAGCTAGGTTGCACATCTGCAGTGACATAGAAGGTGTGATCATCGAGAATTTTAGTTCGTCGAGCTTGCGACAAAGTCTTCGCGAGGTTCATGTTGTGCTTCGCTTCGCCCTCTTTGTCTTTTAGTGTGTACTTGTCTTCGTCTGAGTGCGTAAGCGAGGCGCTTAGTCTTCATGAGTGTATGAAACCTAGTAGGACAGAGCTCACCTAGAAGCTGGCCCGCTTCGATTGAATCATGCACCCAGTCTTCTGTTACGAAATACGCGCCCATGGGGATGGCTGAGAGGAATTTGACTGTGCGGCTGATAGACTTGACAACGATATGTGTGCAGCCATCGATATTGTCTCCCAGTATTTTGGCACCCAATTTCTGCAGAGCCTGTAGCGAATTGTTAGTCGTGGTCGTTGAAGAAAGCCTAGCGGAATGCTTACCTTTCGCTGCTCCGGGGTCATGGCAACACCTGTACTAGCAACGTGTGGCTTGCGCCCAGCCAGAACCACTTTTGACACAGCCGAAGCTTTCCTCCTGAGAAGACAATCAAAGTTAGAATGCTAAACTTGACTTGAACACGTGAGAGACCTACTTTGTCTTTTGTTCACTCATATATACGTACTCAGGCGAGTCTGCGCGCGTTTGCGTACTTGCAGTATTCCGCCCTTTGATAGCACGGCTAGCTGTTGACGCATGGGCTAGCGGCGGAGACGAACGTCGCGCACGCTTGATATTCCGACCATTAGTTGAGACAGCGGGTGGAGAAGCCTCCCGATCGCTACCGCTCGTGCTTTGTGTAGCAGCTCTACCGTTTGCCCGCCCATTGGCTGAGGTGGAACCAGACTTCTTTGCGCTACCATTGGGTGCTTTCCCACCAAACATCTCCTCGAGATGCTTAGTCCCTCCACCACGCTTCTCCTTCTCGTAGGCTATCACATCGGGCATGATGGTATCGCGGAGCTTCTGTGTAGCTGCTTGAGCTGCCTTCCGGCCAGTGTAACCGACAGAAGTGTCAAAGCCACTGTCAATATCGCCCAGACCAGCCAAGCTAGCTCTTTTGCGTTTCTTGTCAGCTGGCTCCGGCTTGGGCCCACTATCTGAAGCCGATGATGATAGCGAGTCAAGAGACGGGTCGTGCGTCGCTCTAGCACCCTTTCGTACTCCGGGCGTAGAAACGGAAAGACGCTGTGCCAACTTCTTCACGGGCTTTGAACTTTGTCCTATCAGGTTGTGGGCGAGCGCGGAAGCTTCAGACGCATTCTCGCTGGCTGACGGGGAGCGTCGCCGTGGATGTTGTGTTGCGGGGATCACATTCCTCAGAGAAGGCAAAGGAGAAGAACCGGGGTCTGCATCAGATGCGACTGCTCTTAGACATCGTGGATCGTCTTGTAGCGTCTCGTCTGCTGTATTGTTTGGCGTTCCTTCTCTGTCCGAAGGTCCGGGCGACGAAAGTAGTTCCGCTTCTTCCTCCGCTTCATCCATCTCGTCTACGATTGCATCATTGACACTATTGAGCGATAACTGCTTCTCCTTTTGCACTTCGGGTGTGTTTGCCCATCGTTCAACATTCTTGAGATCAATAGCTCGTCCAGCAGCGAACTCTTGTAAGTCGCCCTCTATGTAGGATGGTTCGAAGTTGATGTACTTCTCCTTGGTCACATCTACCGCCTGCCATTGGCGGAAGCAATCTTCCATCCATAGATGGTTAACGACAGGTATGCCCCATGAAGATGCATGTGTCACTTTACTGCCAGATTGGACAGACGCAACAAGATGCGTCGTCTTGTTCTTTGTCAAAGTGCCTTCGAAGGTACCTCCGAGCAGCTCAATCATACGCTTGATAGTCTCTCTCGCTGCTCCGACATAGCCAGATACTGTAAAATTGGTATCTTCAAAGCCTCTCGCTACTGCACGAGGCCAAGACCAATGCAGCAAGCGTTCAGTGGGAGACGGGAGTTTTGCCCCATTCTCGACCGGATTGCTGAAGAGCACGTATATGAGCCAGTCAAGATTTCCTATGATCTTTCCTGCATCATACGCCTGTGCACAGAAGCTGAATCAGGGCAAAGACAGCCCAGTTTCGGAATCAGTCACGCACCTTCCAGAATTCCCATCCTTCTCGGTAGTTAACCACGACTATGTCCGCTCTGTCCAGTAGTACCGCATTCTCCTGAATAGTTGCACTTGCCAAAGGTTCACCGCCAGCTTCCTTAATCTTACGCATGAATGTTTGCAATTTCTCCGGACTTAGCTCACAGCTCGATGAGACATAGACTGCTTTACCAGTAAGCACCAGCTTAGACGGATCACTACTGCTCATGGCCGGGGAGACCATCTGTGCTCGTGTAGTAGCTTGACTTTCACCGTCAACTACATGAGGGTCCAGAATAGGGCTGCTATAGTTGTTGACCACAGGAGCCTGCTTTCCGATGCGTGTAAAGAAATCGAGCAATCTCTGTTCGTAAGGGGGTGCGGACAGCTGATTACTCGTAAAGACGGGAGGATCTGGAAACAGGTATGGATCTTCTGGGACACGAAGATGGAGCTTAACGCAATCATCGATCCTAATGACAGGTAATCAGCTACCATGTTGACTAGAGGTACAGGTCAGTCAGACCCACCAATGTGGCAGGACAGCTTTCATGCCTAATCGTAAGCCGCTTCCTAGCAGGCGTTGTGCTTTTTTCTGAGGACATCGAGAGTGCGTCAGTATCCTCACATGGTTTTGAGCCAATGTTGGCAGTAGCTTACTCCTTCCAGGTTCAGACATATTAGATGCGTGACCTCCGCTACGAGTGGACCTCTCCATTGTCCACCTAATGCTGAGACGATGCCTTTAACAGCCTCCGAATCACCAGCTACTAGTCCTTCGGTGCAGATTGTTACTCCGGAGAAGATCTTCGCAGGATCAGGTGAGAAGTATTGTTCATCTTGACGTTTTCGATAGTCACATGTTTTTGTGACCCACAGTGGCTACGAGAATTGAAGGAACGTCACACAAAAGATATCAGCAACTATCAAATAGGGTTGCATTATAGTGATAAGTGCAGCTCACGGTGACTACAGCTATCAAATCTCCTCTTCGTCCGGTTGCTCCAGGTGCAGTTCCACTTTGTTTCCCATTAGCTTCGGCAGCAGCAGCCACTTTAGCATTACGCGCCTCGACAGCTTTATGGTCGCGGTAGTCCATAGTCATGGTGATGATATGCGTAACATCTTCCAGATCAACATGTTCCTGCTTGATGTCTTGTAGTTCTGCTTCGTCCGTTTGCATACTGTTGGAAGTACTTGATTCCGCCGCAGAGACCAACTTGCATGGAGAGGCGCCGTATGCGTTCAAGAGCTCTTCGAGCTGCCGTGTTGTGATAGTTCGGTTATAATTGAGCAGTTGTAGTAGATATTCAAGGCATTAGATGCTTCAGACCCACCTTTCTATGCACACCTGCGTCCACGCTGCCGTCTACAAAGTAGCGAACATGTGCAAGCTCTCTCGAAGGCTGCACCGGAGGAGCCTTGATGGCCTCAGCGGCTACCATGACCGGCGCTGCAGCTTCTTGATAGTGCTCGAAGCAGCACGGTGGAGAGCTGTAAGCTCGTCCCTTGAGGAGGCGGTACAGCAGCGGCGAGGATGGTACAGAGGTGGAAAGTCGAGACGCGTTTGCCATTACGGCACTCTCGTGTCAACACTCGCCACTGAAGAAGCTGGTGATGATGCAGATTGCAATACAGGACAGTCTAATCACTTTAGGAGACAGCGAAATCGCAGAATATAACGCATTCTTGGCTTGGTTGTACTCGCCTTGTTTTGCCTTGTTAACGTTCTTCGAAACACCTTTCTCACCACGCCGTCGATCAGCGTGGTGATGGAAGTGCAATGGAACTCGCACATTAATACACTCTGATGAAGCCATGATTCCATTGATGAACTGTGGATTGGAGCTGTGTAACTACTCTCCACGCGTTTCGAGAAGCTCATTGTTTACTGAATGCAATGTGACACGAGCAAGAGGAGACAAGTCGGCTAAGACCGATAAGATAGCATAAAAGCATTGAAATGGATTAAGCAAATACACGACAGCTAGAAGATATCGAAAGGGTTAAAAGACAGCAGACGGTGGTGGTGTGAGAGAACTACTACAGCCGAATCACATCGTGACACACACACACACACGTGTGTGTGTGTCACGATGGACAAGGCGTGAGCGGCTACATGAGTGTAACATCCAAACAAGTCCAAGAAAGAGAACAGGCCTTTCTACTTGGTGGAAGAGTACTTGGTGACACCCTTGGTTCCCTCGGAGATGGCGTGCTTGGCGAGTTCACCGGGTAGGATGAGACGGACGGCAGTTTGGATCTCTCTTGATGAGATGGTTGACTTCTTGTTGTATGAAGCGAGCTTGGAGGCCTCTCCTGCGATGCGCTCGAAGATGTCGTTGACGAAGGAGCTGCGTACACACTCACGTCAGTATCAAAGTAGTTTTTGCTATGTCAATGGCAAAGACCAAACTCACTTCAAGATCATCATGGCCTTGTTGGAGATACCAGTGTCGGGGTGGACCTGCTTGAGAACCTTGTAGATATAGGTAGAGTAGGTTTCAGTGCGCTTCTTCTTGCGCTTCTTCTTGTCGTCAGAGCCAGCTGCTGTCTTCTTGGTGGCCTTGCCAGCCTTGCCTCCGGTGGACTCTGCAATCACAACATCAAGTTAGCTTGCGCTCTCCAGGCAGCGAGAATGAGAAGGGCGAATCAAACGCACTGGCTGCCTTTCCACCTGTAGCAGGTGCCTTTCCTCCAGTGGAGGCAGGTGCTTTGGATGCTGGCTTAGGAGGCATTGTTGGTTATTGGATTGTCGGAAGGTGTGTGTTGACTGGAAGAAGAGAAAGCAGAGAGAGAGAAGGAAGAGAGAAGGAAAGTCAGCATCTACTCCTCCTCCTCACCAACTGGCAGCGATTCCCCATCCACTTACGGGCGATGTGCGTGTGACGGGAGCGAAGACAAGAGTGGTCGACTGTGTTCCTCTTGCACTTGACCATCTTGTTTACTCTTTCTTGCATATGCTGAGCTATGCGGAGGGAAGACGATCGAGCGCGTCTTGCACGGGCATGCCGGTAAATCAACAATAAAAGGCATTGTATGTCGAGCACGCAAGAAGCATTCTACAATCAGAGTCTGATATAGCTATAACGATCCGTAAGAGCATTAACGAGCTTCAAAAGCCCCCTGTCCAGGTGCTTATACACTGTGGATCCATTCTGGATAGAAAAGCTACATCTTATACGCAGTATACAGTTCTTGTGGGGATGCTTCTATGCTTCCTCTTGCGTGCTCGTTTCCTGCTTCCTTACATCTTGTGCATAATTCTGCCATTTTATCTTTCTCGATCGCATTTCGAGCAAGACTCCATCATCACAACAAAGACCAGCCATGCATGCCAAAGGAACAGCAGGATACACCTTCCTCCAATTCTCTCTCTCTCTTTCCTTCCTTCCCCTGTCCACCCCCACGTAGCCCGAAACTCTGCCAGTTGGTAACCAGAAACTGCACTTTTTGCACCACCCTCAAACTCTCTCTCGCAAACATGTCAGGCAAAGGAGGAAAAGCAGCTGCTGGTGATGCTAAGGCTCAAACTTCAAGATCTTCCAAGGCTGGTCTCCAGTTCCCAGTCGGTCGTATCCATCGTATGTTGAGAAAGGGTAACTACGCTCAGCGAATTGGTGCCGGTGCTCCAGGTGCGTTTCTGCTCTCTTTGAAGCTTCTGAACTTTCGCGCCCTGACCTTGTTGTTGCGATCCTCCAGTCTACCTAGCCGCCGTCCTCGAATACCTCGCTGCTGAAATCCTCGAGTTGGCTGGTAACGGTGAGTCTGATTCATATTCCGTCTTTTGTCTGGACTTCGAGCACTTGCTGACATGCTCGCTTCGCTCGCTTAGCCGCCCGTGACAACAAGAAGACACGTATCATCCCCAGACATCTTCAACTCGCCATCCGAAACGATGAGGAATTGAACAAGCTCCTCGGACACGTTACCATCTCACAGGGTGGTGTCTTGCCAAAGTGGGTCTCACTTCTACTTGCTGTCTCTCTGACAGGGATAACATACTGACTTCCATCGACTTCACAGCATCCACGCCGAACTACTCCCAGCAAAGACTGGAGAGCACACCGGAGGAAAGGGCAAGGGTGGCGGCAAGGCTGCTGCTTCTCAAGAGGTGTGTCTAATCTTTGTATATCCCTTTCTCTTTCCCGGTTCAGATGACTAACCTCCCCGCTCTCTTTTCCATCAGGTCTAAACTCGTTACTACTCTCGGTAGTCTCGCTCAAGCAGTCATTCGACTCGCTATCACACCCTTTCGTATCTTCTATATCCTTTAGTAGTCCTTGTTGCTGTCTCCCAAGGATTCACTGCTATAGTGTTGTTTTGATTCTACTACCCTTTTACCCGTTTCTGCTGCAATTGACATTGCTTTAATACAGTTAGTGAGACGGGGTATCAAGTTGCCTCACTCTGCCTCACTTGCTTTGTTTCCACCCATACACAAGTGTCGTGTGTCTCTGTACATGATTGTGGAAACCGCCTTGTTTGGTCACGTGTTTCTGCACAATTCAGCCAAACAATCGCGTCGCCATGACGGTGCACCGTGAGAAGGCTGCATGATGGGCTGAGGTCGGGCATAGAGAAGCTTTCCTGCTTAACTGTAGCGATGAGGCACCACTTCAGCTTCCTCAATATGCCTGCCGGTGTTGCTCTTTACATTGCTCGTGGTGTGCTCTGAGCCCGTGTTGCCCGCATTGCAGAGGTGATGAACCAAACACGTGCTGACTGACTTGGAAATGAACTGAACTGGAGTGAAAGTGGACGGCTCGTCGTAGCTCCAACCCAGTCTTCATCTGCTCTTGCTCATCGTTCAGCAGGCGAGATCACCGCAACTCTACTTAAAGAGTCTTGCTTGTCTCCCTCTTTTCTCCTCAGCTGCATCTCAAATCCAGCGAGGTCACTCATCCTTGCCTGGCTCTCGAGCAGCTCGCAGGATGAAGTGAAGCAGTCATTATCGAGAAACACGACAGCCTTTTAACCCCCACAAGCTATACAAGCACCCACATACAGGCGAATATTCTCTATATACCCTACACACGCTTCTCTGGCTGGCTTTCTTGGATCCTTCTCGCATTCCTTCGAAGTATTTTATTATCATTCGCACGATCAAAGCTCGTCAGTCGCATCCGGTATTCTCGTTGTTTATCGAGGCAAGGCAAGGACAAGCAGAGGCAAGGACATATACACACCACTACGGCATCCACACACGCTCTTTTAAACGTATATCCTATACTCTCAACTAGCTAAAGACGCTGCTGGTCCTCACCCTCTCGCTTACAACGCGGCTAGGCTCCGGTCCTCCCTTCATTTTCCAAGGTTGCTCTTGCTGGCTGCCTTCTTGGGGAGTAATTCACCTTGGGCGAGTCTTATAGACACAAGAGAGTGAGCAATTCATGGATAAAAAGTTAATGTTACCCTGAAAGATTCCTGACTGCTGTATCTTTAGCCGCCTCTCTCTCTCAACTTCATTGAGCTTCAAAGCTCCACCACGGCATGGCCGCCACACTCGGTGTACCCATTCACCAAACAACAGCATCACTATCAACCACTTCTTCCAGACCTATACCACTCCGAGCAACACGTTCAGCAAGTACATTCCGCACTCCCAATTCAAGTGATAATGATCTCTCAGCCGACGGTTCCCACACCACGGCGGACAACAGTACAAGTGTCGGAGCAGAAGGACATTCACTTTCTTCCTTCCATCATCATGGCCATCCGCATGCACATGCATTGTCACTCTCACCACCTCCAGATTTATCATTTTCAAAATCATCCCTACATTCAGATCAAGAGATTGAGTTCTTGTCTCGTAATGCACCTGGAGGTGGGAGCAATACTTCCTTCAATCAGCCATATTTGAATGACCTTCATCATCATTCGGACTTGGAGTCTACAACTTCGCATCATCCGGCAGGTGATCAAGTTCGGATAGCATCATCGAGTCACGGACATGACATCCACAATGCCGTCTCTGGTTCTGGGTCATACCCGTACCATCAAAATGACAGCTGGGGAAGCCGCCGGTCAGGGAACAATAACAATGCACTACTAAATCATACAACGTCCAAATCACGCATCAGACTAGATAGTGTATTTGGTACTCAATTACCTGGTTTCCCATACTTGAACTCAGCAGCTGCAGCTACTTCATCAGCTTTGGGTAATCCTATAAATCCGCATTATTATCAGCACAATCATCATGGATCAACTTCAAGTGCGGATCTACTACGTGGACGAGCTTCGTATAATTGGACTGAAAGAAGTGGTTCAGCTGCTAGTCACCACCACCATCATCATCATAATGGCCCACACACGAGAGCACCTACATCGCACAGCATAAGAAGTACAGCAGGAAAAGAATCATCATCATCAGCTTTTAACTCTGTTAATGGTGGTGGCGCTACGATTCGTAGACCTGGTACTGCAGCTACAATGCACCGCAATAATGGCGCCGAGATCGAGACCTCTTGCTGCTCTGGTGAAACGGGAGAAAGCAATTCATCGGATGAAGTTGATCTAGATCTTTCGTTCGATATGGACCTCCTGCGAGCTCGTCAGATGCAGCAATTCCAAGCTCGTCAAGCACGTGAACTGCAGGAAGAGCAGCATATGGACATCACTTCGTCGCAAGTACATGCACAGAGACAAGCGAGGAGTAGAGCACTTTCTGCATCCGGGTCTACATCCGCAGAAGGTCATTCGAAGGCTGGCCACGTAGGGATTGACATGCGACATCAGCAAGAGTATTCCGACGACTCACTGGGTCTCCCGCACCGTGATGAGTATGCAATACATAGACGCTACATCCTAGGAGGCAAGAAGCGCATGTCTCGTTCGGCAGTCGAACTACGTCCTGGCTCATCGAATGCATTACATGCACATGCATCGAGTGCTGCTGCTGGTCCTTCGAGCGCTTCGAGCGCTTCAACCCCTAGAGGACCTACGCCTTCTACAGTCCGCAACGTCCGTAATCATCCATATCGGTATTCTGGTGCTCCTGCTTTCTCGTCTACCATGCCACCTAGTACTAGTAGATCCACACAAGGAGAACACAAGACAAGTCGAGCCTCTTTAGATCTTGCAGTTGATATCCCGCTCGAATATGAGGACACGCATGGTCCACGTCCGGCATTTATGGATGAAGATGAAAGCAGTGCTCAGCTAGGATGGTCATTCGCTACTACACCACCTTTATCACCTGCTGAAATTGTGACATTCGCCGAGGGAGCAGGTAGCACTCCACATCATGGCATGAGGAGGTACAGCGCTGGTGCTTCGAATCTCTTCCATTCACTTGATAGGAAGAAATCATCAAGTGACATGTTACAAAGGAAGAGAAGACCTAGTTTCCCGCTTATGTCATTACTGGATAAAGCTATCAGAGCACCCGTTGCTGGTATATATGCTGGCATGAGGGCAAATGATGAGGATGATCTACCCGCGGACCAGCAACCTCATAGCCCGGACAGTGATCCATCATGGGGCTCGCCTACACCTAGAGAGTCTGTGGTCATCGATGCGACAGCAACTATACAGGCTCCTGTTCAGCCTCCTCAACTTCTACACAATGTGCCCTTGATACCTATACCAAGTGCGAACTCGAGAAGGCTTAACCCGCAAGCAAGTATTTCAGACCTCGCTAGAACTCCAGAAAGCGTCAATGATCAACTTCCAGCTCCACCTCGTCTACATGATCCAGCTCGTGGCTTCACCTCCAGTCCAATAAGCAGCGTCGGTACACCTGGAACACTCTCTCCCGATATGTGCAATACGAATTCAACGTTCTCATCGCCCCGTTCACCGAGTGACGATCTTCCTACACCTCGCACAGCAGATTTTGGTCATGCAGATGTCAACAGATATAGTCAATTCAGTATGCATGCTGTCTCTGAAGGTGGAATAAGCTATAATAGTGATGGAAGCGAGACCGTAGAAGCTGTTCATACGAAGAGACAAAGCAAGCTGTTTGGTATCGCTGAAACTTCTCCCATGGGCATCACTGCTAATCTGCATGTTATACCTGAAGATAATGATAGTCCGCATAAGTCGGTTCTATCCAGTTCTTCGAGTTCTTCCGCTATCGGAGCGTCTCCGAAAAAAGTTAGACCTCAAAGCGCCGACTTGAACCAAAGCAACGGTAGAGGAAGTGGCGAAGATACAATACAAGGTTCAGCTCAATTATCTACGACTCAGCAGCAAAAGGACAATAACACAACTCGAGGACACAAAAGGCAGTCTTCTTCGCTGTTCAGATTTCCTTTCGTTTCTTCGCTTCGTAATCCTTTTGCAGCTTCGAGACCGGCTACGCCCTCTATCATTACGACCACCTCTCCGAACGTCAACCAATCGCCTTCGAGCTCGCAAGAATCACCTTCTGGCGGTAGTGAAGAGTTGCTGTCTTCTGACGCTATAGCAGCTGGAATCGCTCGCAAGGATACCACGAAACGATCGACTTCACCCAACTCATCTGAAGAATCACACTTCTTGACACCGACAGATCCGCCTTCTCCACCGCGCCCAGGTGCAACATCACAAGCTTCGAAAGGTGTTGATCCATCTATGCTACGTGACGGTCCCAATACCGGAAAAGGTCGTCTATCAGGTCTTGGTCTCTCATTTCCATCCACCTTCGTCACTTCGCAACCTAGAAGCGTCAGCCACAACCAGACACCAGTCATGCATCATCAAGCACACCGTCAAGCATCTTTACCTGTGCTTTCTTTCTCTGCAGCTAGCGACGAACAGCATGATGTTGGCAGCCGATCTGTCGAGAGTGAAGAAGCAGCAATTCACGTCATTCCGGACGAGAATGGTTATGGAAGGCCAGTAGGGTCCAGAAACATTTCCGATGCGACACATAGGTCTTCCTCGTACGGTGCAAGTCACAGAGTCTCCGTTTCTGCCCCAGCTACAACGGTGCACTTCAACCAAGAGACTGCTGCTCTGGACGGTCAAATGGAACAGCTTCACACTGCTGAATTTGGTGCGAACCAAGCTCGAGCCAATGCCTCATCACATACACAGCAACAGACTCAACACCAACACTTCCGCAGACCACGGACTAGACTTTTATCAGGTCAAGGCCTGGATCTTCGGGCACGCATCGACCGCATGCGACCTTCACAGCTCCTTTTCCTGGCAGCATTCATCGCAGGACCATGGTGTTTCATACTTGGTGGATGGTGTCTACGTTCAGTTGACGGTGATTATCGCTCTGTCAAAGGCATACGATGTCGCTGTCCAGATCATTCGGACTGTTGTGAGTGTCAAGCAGAAGTCTACAAGCAGATCAAACTTTCAGGAGGCCAAGTGGACAGAGTACTGCAGTCTCAGAACGGAGAAGTACGGAAAATGGACAGATTCGTCCTTGCGAATAGAGTGGGAGCCCTCACGTGCGGTACTGGAACGCTAGTCTTGGCGATCACTGCTCTCATAGTAACTGGGCGCACATGGTAGCATTGTTACAACGGACAATATGGTAGGTTAGTCCTGTCAGCAGTATGTTGCTGCTGTTCTGCATGCGAATGCTAACACTCTCGTTTTTGCAGAATTGAATTGATGATGCACTTTATCGATTGCAGTATTTAACGAGACACTCGGTAATTCAGTCCTCAAAGAGGCGTACTCAAAAGTAAACGTGTAGATAATGATATTTATTTATTTACGACATGACGAGCAAGCGTAGTCGATGAAGTAATCTTGATCGATGAAGGCTCTCTGTCCGGAGGCCGCAGGCTAGTGCTCCTGCATCTGTTGCAGCAGGCCACTCTACAGGCGGCAGGACTGCGTAAACGTAGCATGCCACGCGGCATGAATGTGGCAAAGAGGGATGTTCAGGCTTACTGCCGTTTTCATACTATCCCATCCCCTTCACCGTTCTAACCGCTTTTCAGCCGAACAGTTAACAAACTTCAAAGCAGGAGATCGAGCTGAAAGCCTGGCCATGCTGGGCTATGCTTGCTTCACATAGCCCTGCTCAAGGCTTGATCTCATCTCGGGTGCACGCAGTCGAAGTTGAGGGCATGTTGACTCCCTCCTAGCTTATTTACAGTTTCACTTCGACTCGCATAATCACGGCGTCTGGTACGCATTCAGCGGCTACCAGCTCAACCATACATACACGAATACAGCACTCTCTTCTGAAGATGTCGGATCCTCTTCAAGTTGGCGACGAGGACGCTTTGGCAGGCAGACTCGACGATGCTATTCCTGGCAATGTGGTACCTCCCGCGGCATTGCCAAACGATCCTGAGAATGGTGACACAGAGGCAAATTTCGAGGACGATGCAGAGTCTGTTTCAGCAACCGCATCTGTTGACGCTACCACTATCGAGGAAACTACAAGCACCACCGTCCGCACAGCTCGTACGACAATACGCCAGCCCGTAGAAGAGGAAGAGACGACTACTGAAGCTACAACAACAAGTACAGACGGGAGGACCTTTTCAACCAGCGAAGAGATAAGCTCTACTAGTCCGACGAGGCGTGTTCTGACAAGCACGATTGACACGACATCTACAATTGAGGCGTCTACTACAAGCGAAACCACCACGACGAGCCCAACGAGCACGGATACTAGCACCTCTATAGCAGATAAGTCCAAGTACACGACTCGTGAAACGACGCGGGAGACTGCTGCGCCCGTTCCGACAAAGCTGCCTAGCAAACCGGCATCAAAGGACGATGATGGTCTAGGAACCGGAACTACAATCGGTAAGCTAATGGTGCAATGACTTTTAAGGTAACTCACAATGTTCTCGCTGCACAGGAATTGCTCTAGCGGCGGCTGCTGGTATTGGCATTCTTTTGCTCCTCCTCGGTGCTCTCCTCAAGTGGAGGCAGAAGCGAAATGTCGCCAAGCGCACCGCTGGTCTAGCCAACTTTGCGGACATCAATGACTTCGCAGACAGTACCACCAAGAAGAATCCGATAGATCTATCCAATGAAAAAGAAGCTCAGCGCTTCTCGGCGCCAGACACCAACGCTATACCGGTCACACCTCCTTATCGACCGGAGATTCGACAAGCCCAAAAGCGAAACTCTTGGATAGATGACCGCGGTTTGCCTGATGACCCCAGCTTTGGTGATTATACAGTCCAGCCCGGTCCACCCGTCCCTTCTAGAGCTGCAGAAGAATATGGTGGTCAGCCTGCATATGGTGCGTCTCGGTCCGGTATGCCTCTGCCTGGAATGTTCGACACGCCGCCAGGTGGAGGAGCCTTTGATCCACTTCGTATGGAAAACGGGTATGGACACCATGCTGTTCCCGAACGCCAGGATATTTTTAGCAATCGCGCAGCTGCACCCGTGCGCAACCGCCATTTCCCACCTGCTCCTGGAAGAGCCTTCACTTCTGAAAATCCTTACCCCTACATGCCGACTGGCCATCGTTAGTCGATTCAAATGCCCTAGGACCAAGCTAATGTTCCGCGCATGCCGGCACAGTCTTTTTCATCTTGCAGGCTAGCTCCAGTCCACCTCGCACTCTCTGCCCATATAGAATGGTCTTCAGACTAGTAATCCACTTTCCTTGATCTTGTTGCGCAGGATCGCCCTGTTGTTCCCTTAGCAATCTCTGCTATGGATTTAGATTGACTGCAACGCTATAGAATATATGTACTCGTTCCTTGAGTAGGCAATGCCTGCCTGGGGCGTATCAAACGGTATCTTGCTTTTTGCGTGGTATATATGACAACATCAAAAGCTGCGGGCTAGGAAGAACGAGAAACTGACATCGCATAGCACGTCTGCGGAATACGTAATACAACCACTCAAAGACGTCTTTAAAGTGGTGGAAAGCAGGTTGCTGCTTTGGTGAATAGCTTGAGCGGGAGATCTACTGCCTTCCTTTACCTTTCGACTGTCTTATTCGTTCTTGATGCTGGCTCACTTGTTCCTCTAGAGCCGAGATTTGGTTCTGTACTCGATGCTTCTCCTTCTCCATCTCTTTAATCATGTCTTTGTGGATTTGACTCAGTTGTCGAGCAAACAGTCGAACTTTGATAGGATTGCCTTCCTGCGTTGCCTTCAATATGCCTTCGAGGCCAGCCTGGGTAGAAGGAGGGAGGAGGGCGTGAGCAGATACTCTCTACGTATTGTAAACCAGAAGAAACCTTGTTACACCTTTTGCCGACGAAGGATGCCAACTCTCTTCACATTTTGGTTTGTAACTTTGCCATTCTTTTTCTGCGAGTATTGTTAAAACATTCTAGTTTAGCTAGCATATAGAAGCAGTCCTAGTTGCATGGACCTACTAGCTCTTCATCTGTCGACTTGATCTGCTCGCGCAGAGTAGCTGTAATCTTTTGATACGGATCTTCTGGACCATCATCACCCTCTGCTATCGATGGAAGGCTCTCTTCCGTTTCCTGTGAAGCAGGGCTGCCTCCCTCGCTACTGGTAGAAGAGCCTACGATCTCCTCAACAGCAGCTATGATGCTACTGCTGCTGCTAGAATTGCTCGTTGCAGGGATGTCTTCGTCTGCCATACTTGTGTCGCGGAGAGTCGATGATCGAGGTAGTAGGTGTAGAAAATGCTGGCCGAGTTGGGAAACGCTCGAATGCTACCGTGACAGATGGCTCGGGCCAGCCGCTGAATTGGCGGTGGTCATTCAACGGTTGCTGGGATCAGCTCAGGCTGGTAGTGTTGAAGCTGTAGACTGCGTAGTTGTGATGAGCGGAAGTCAAAGATGAGGCGTTCCAAAGCTGGTTTGTGCAATGCTGGCTGGTTGACGCCACCGAGAATGCAGTCAAATGGAGCCTGTAGTAGTGGTGCGCGACGTATAAGCTGCATTGACACGTTTCAGATACATCTATAAGGGCAGCCATGTGCAGCGTCTAGGTGTACTCGCTGGAAGCAATCAGGCAAGTTGCGAAGGACTTCTAGCAGTGGGATAGCCTCCCACTCGACTTCCACTCGACTTCCACTAACGCCCAACTCTCCACGACATGTGAAGATGGCTACAAAGCCACAACTGGCTTTCATAGTACGTCATTATATCAGACACCAGCTCGGATCTCGTTGACGCTATGCCATTTGCTCTGTGCAGCGCCGCTACTCCTGCTTGTATACGCGTGATCTGACGAAGAAGGTCAGTAAACAGAGAGTCACTTCCGGTGGAATCGTCGACTGAAGCTTGCTTCTGCAGGCAAAAGCATGGCACGATGGTTACCTTGTGAGAATAAGCTCGCGCGAGTCTCTTTGGCCTTTCGGTGACTGAAGCTATGATCTAGGTCCTCCACCATCTCAACGCCAAGATGGTCCTTCTGTCGGAGAAGTTCGTGATATTAGATGAATGCTTCTTTCGCGCACCAGGGCTCGACATCATGCGAGACATTCCAAAGGCGTACGTTGTGCCTTCGGATACGAAGGTTTCCTTCGAAAAGCACATTGCAACGCTTGACAATGCAGTGTTCGAAGAGGAGAAGGTATGTCTCAAAGCTTGTACACATGGGTTATTGGCTGATTCATACTCTGAATAGGATATAAGCGAGGTCTTCCAGAAGAAGAAACGCAAGCTAACCAGTGAATTGGATGCCTTTGTCGATTCGGATGATGACTCTGCCGGCACCCTGCTACGGTCTACCGAGCGACCGCATATGTCAGCTTCGTCCACTGCGCGAAATACCACTGTGCCTCCTGGTGCGCGTCCTGGATGGATCTATAGGATTCAAAACAATACTGCAGAGTCGCCAAAGGCAACGCCATCGATAATTCGAGGAGATCTTGGGAACAGTCCACAGGCAAGATTTCCGAGTCATCAGGTGACACCCATGCGGCCGTTGAACAAGAACACAGCGACAGGATCTAGCCTCCCGACGGCACCAAGGACTACTACTCCCTTCAAAGCTCCATCTTTCCTGAATACTGGTCCAAACAGCTGCCCAGTTCCCAGTAGGCCGAGCTCGGTATCGCGTCGAACACTTGGATCGACCAGACCGTCATCGACCCTAGCCAGACAGACACTTCAGGCTGAATGGTCGAAGTATGCTGATCAGCTACAGACGTGTGCGAGCAGACCGAAAGCAACATCGAGCAATACTTCATCCCGCTTCGAGAAACGACCTGCACAAAGCGAAGAAGAGCGAGCTGCACACCTCGAAAAGATTAGAAATCAGGCAGAACCTGAAATCGTGCCCGTGCATCAGAAGAGACGGCTCGGCGAGGAGGGAGACCCTTCAAGCTGGCTTTTCGGGTAGTTACAATGTTCAGGCTCGTATGCCCATTTCAAGCGCTTGGTAGTTCATGTTGTTGTACGATAGATCATTTCGCTAGTCTTTATAGTTCCTAATCGCGAAACATCCTGCTGCATTGTAACAACGACACCGCAGAATTGCATATATAGCGCCACCTTGACCGTTATGTGTTTGAAAGGTGATCGCGACCTTGCATGAACGCGTTCTTATCACTTACTGCAAAACCTCGCTGCGCAGGGCAAGGTGGATAGTAGCACCAACACCATGGCTGCTTCTGAGGGGTACACTGTGCCGAGCCAGAATGGCGACGCTTCGGCCTCAAAGGATGGAGAAGGTCAAGCTGGTCCAGGGCGTTCAAGCGAGCCAACCTTCTCGGCAGCCTTGACAGTATGGAAAGGTGAGGAGCATGTGCAGCAAGCGATGGGGATGAAAGATAGCTGGAGCTGATGTATTACTGCATGCCTTGTTGCCGCTGTGGTCATGCTGCAGACATCAATTTGGGAGACCTACAGAAGACGTTGGACGCGCAGGGACTCGAGATTATAGACAACCAGAAGGAGAACATGATGGGCAGGAAGAAGCTTGCAGAACAGACACGGGGTAGGTTCATCAAGTCACCACTATCGGCGTACGGCATGACCTGAGTAGGCTGAGGCATCCATTCGCTACGGGACAGAGTTCAAAAAGGTGCCCGATGAGGAGAAGCTCGGCATGTTCAAGACATTACTGAAAGGTAGGCGGTATGCAATCACGGCAAGAAGATTTAGACTCCACCTTTCAGACAGTCTCTTACCACCTTGCATGTGTGGTTCGCAGCTTATCAAACGGAAATCGATTGCTTGACACGTCGCAGCAAAGTATCTGAGAATGCTTTCTTAAATGTATACAAGCTTCTCGCAGAAGCACCGGACCCATATCCTCTACTAGACGCAGCCGTTGTAAGCTGGGCTGCTGAACCGCTCTAAGTATAGCATCATAGCGACCTAAATTCTGGTTCACCTGCAGGACCAAACGGCACGTGCTTCTGAAGCCAAGTTACTCGAAAGTGAAGTCGCGCGCCTAAAGGAAGACAATGCATCACTCAAGAAGGAGCTCGTTGAAGCACAGAGTGTGGAAAGAGAACGGAAGAAGCTGCAAGAGAAGCACGAGAAGCTGGAAGCTAAGATTGAGGAGCAGATAGCTGAAAAGGTTTCCGCGAAAGAAGCCGAATTGAACGCTACTTATGACGAACGTCTAAGAAACTACGAAGACAGGTATGCAAGTGGTGCATAATTTGGACGAGGGTATGACTGCTAATTCCAATTTCTACCAGGGAACGCGACTTGCAGAAGCAGGTTACTACTGTCAAGCAGCAGCTACGCGACCTTCGGATGAGCAACGAGTCTACGCAAGCGAAACTTCTCGACCAAGGATCACGACAAGGTAAGGCATTTCTATGAATCAGTATACTGACCTAGACTGATGATTTGGCGACAGATCAAGAAGTAGAAGCTCGTCTGCAAGAGATGGATCTTCTTACAGCCGATCTAGAACGTGCAAACAGTCGCGTAGCCGAAGTAGAGAGGCGGAATGAGAAGCTTCGAGCGGAAATCGAGCTCGTGCGCAGTGGCAGCGAATCGGCCGACAAAGTCAAATCACTGGAGATGCAGATATCAGATCTACAATCCGAAGCAGAAAGACTGCTGCGATCGCTCGACCTGCAGAAGGAGGAGGCGGAGAGACAGAAGGATCAAGCTGCCAAGCGTGAGCAAGATTTGAGCAAGAGTAGCGAGGCTGCGAAGGCAGAACTCGATACCTTACGCGAAAAGGTCAAGCAATATAGTGATTATGATGAGGTCAAGCGGGAGCTAGAAATCATGAAGGTATGTGCATGTGATGTAGCGAGTATGGCCTTGCCGGAAGCTGAATATCTTGTTCTTGCAGTACATCGAATTCGCAGGAGCTGAGATCGATAACGATGCCGATGGAGCTGTGACTGAGTTCGCAGACGAAGAGGACGATTTCGCGTCGTCTCTGAACGGCCCGGCGTCTTCCCTTCGCTTGCCGAACCCGAATGCAGAAAAGGCCAACTTGCAACACGGTCGACCACTCGAGGGCTTGCTCATGTCGAAGAACAGGCGCTTGCAAGATGGCATGACAAGACTCCGAGTAGCGCAAGAGGAGCTGACAGGAAGCTTGCAGAATGCCAGAAGTGAACTCGAAGAGATTACCGCCAAATACGAGGATCAGAAAAGTCTGAACGAGAAGCTGGAGAATGACCTTATGCGCATCAACGGATCCGCATCCGGTCCAACAGGCGTGGCTTCATCGAATGGGACAGGAACACCGAAAGGCGGAGCCTCAGCAGCCGGTCTGTTGGCGCCATCTGATGCTTCCGATCCTCTGGCGGCTTTAAACATTGGCAGAAAGTCGATGGTAAGCCATTTGTCCGAGTATAGTGTCTCACACAGTGACTGACCTTGCATTTTGTAGGACACATCGCCTGCACCTCAATTGCAAACGTCCGCAGAGACATCAATATTGCCAATTATCACCAGTCAGCGAGACCGCTTCAGGCAACGCAATGCTGAGCTCGAGGAGCAATTACTGCGGCAATCCGAAATCGTCTCAGAGCTGCGCAATGAAATCAAATCGTTGCAAGCGGACAATTTGAAGCTTTACGAGAAAGTCCGCTATCTCGAATCCTACTCGGCAGGTGTTGGTTCTGGCTCGCCTGCACCCTCAAGCTTGCGCAATCTGGTTGGAGCGAATCGCCGAGATGAAGAGCTCGGCAAATATAAAAGCCTTTACGAGGATCATATGAATCCATTCGAGGCTTTCAAAGGCCGGGTAAGCTGATAATCAAGTTGCAGGCTAGTAACACAACTAACTTAGCATGTCGTGCAGGAACAATCCCGAGCAGTGGGCAACCTGAACCCAGCTGAGAAGATTCTGCTGAATCTGTCCAAATTCACACTGGGCAATCGCGTAGCGCGCAACATATTTGTAGTCTATGCACTTGGCCTGCATGTCTTTATTTTTATGTCGTTATACTCTTCGTAAGTAAAGGCATATGTGTTGTGGCTTTCGTAGGCTGATTGCTTCCGCGCCTTCGACAGCGCTACGAGTCCAAATGATCTGCAGACTGTTCCCGCACCGCACATTTGATGATCATCTCAGTATGCATGCCTAGATTCAGTATTAGCAGTAAATTTGTCACTGGGGCTGCACCTTAGGTCAAGCCGGTCGAAAGGCTCTCAACAGCTGTAAACGCTTCATCTATCATTACTTGTTGTCCTGTGTGACCTGGCCAAAGAGTACAACAACACGCCTGCTTTGCACGGATTATTGGGATGAATACCGAGTATTTACACATTTATGAGGCTAATTCTGAGGTATCAAGCTTGCTTTTAGCGAGAAGCATTGTCCGATGACCAGTTCAATATCTCGCATAGTAACTTTGCCACCAGCCTCGTCCTGCAGTGCGACCGAATACTCTATTTTGCGCATATTCACCCTTCTTTGTATCGGTGGTGGGACCTTCTTGCCTTTTGAATCGATGAACATGGGTTCGCGCGAGAAGGTACAGCTGAGAACAATGTCGTCTGGCATCGAGGGCATGGTAGCTTTCTCGAATGCCTCGGTAGAAAGAGCGGCAGATGTTGCACCCTCATCGACAGGCAAGTCGTCTGACGAAACCGCTGCGAATTTCTCCGCGAGGTGAATCAGCCGCCGTGATATCGGCTTGGCCTCTTTCGACGGTGTTCTGCTTGCTACGCTGATGGTAAGTAGCTCTTCATATCGCAGATCCGGTGGATAATGAGGTGGAGGTAAAGGAGCCCTGTTTAAAGCTTGATTCTTAATTTCTAGAGATTGCCTGTCTTTCGACAATGTGATAGCTAGCATGCCTTGCCACAGAGTTGGCGTATTATTGGTTTGTATGGCCTATCGACGGTAGAGGTCAGCCTACCTATCACTCGCTTCGCGAATCGCACTCGAGCTTGACCTACGTGATAATGCAGAAGCTCCATTTGATAATTCAGACACAATGTTTCTGCAAAAAATGGTATGAATCAGTACAGCTCTTCGCCAAGCATAAGGTCGTCCCGCAGTGGACTTACGAAGAATGCCGAATGTGCTAACAAAGGCAGAACCTTTTTCATCATATACCGTGCCCGCCGCTTTATGCTTTTCGCGATCTTCTTTTTCCTTGGCTGCACATTCTGACAAACACGTGTTGCACACTTGCAGTATGTGTTCCCTCATTGCGCCCGACGGATGCGGTTGTACTATTTCCGGCCGAGGTCAGCTTTTATGTCAGCGCCAAAGAATGGCAAAAATGGCATACCATCACGGCCCTTGAAGTCAAAGCTGAAATCTATGAGGTACCATTGATCCGTAGGCGAGTCGCCTCCCAATGTATAAGCTGCTTTAAACAATCCAGGACAGTGGAAAGTCACTCTGCCGTCATCTATGTATAGTGGGATATAGAGGTCAGCGGTAGTGTCCCATTGCCGTGCTGGATGTGACATCCAATCTCACGTATACGGAATGGTCTCCGTTGCAGCTGTATTGGTATCTGCTCGTGCAGCTGAAGTCGCAAGCGTATTACGGACTCGAGATCTTGCAGCAGAGTAACGACCGCGTCATTCGTAAGTTTCGGCGGAGGAATGAAAGAGTCCTGCGGCAGCAAGTGAGTGCATAAGCTTCCCGGACACAAAATTGACCCCTGGTAGGTTGACATACGCGGAAGAACGTCGGTAGTTGGGAATAAGTGCCTGTGGTGAGCACCTCCACAGCCGTTATCAGATCATAATTGCGGACTCTGTGACGAGCAGTGACAAGTTTCTCGTAAGTTTGGTGATGACGCTTCCGCACAAAGGCAAAAAACAGCCTACCTAGCACCAGCTAAAAGACCCTCTACACCTTGAAGAGCTTGTACCGCTCTTTCAAGTTGATAGTTCTGCCGCTGTAAGAAAGCAATCAAATTGATTGACCTTTCTGTATCTTGGGTATTCTCTTTCGCCCATCTTAACAGTACGAGAAGCTTCACTATCTGACGTCTTGTTGTAATTACATATTCGATTATTGTTCGCTTGCGGTCAAAGTCCGATTGTGATGGTAATCTGCGAAAGCGTTCAAAGCTTCAGCATTATGTTACAGTGCAACATTGACGCATATGGCAGAAGTTCAAGCATATCACACTCGAATAGGGTGAGTTCGTTGAGAGTAAGAAACGCACACTTCGACTATAGACTGCAAATCTGTATATGAACGAGCGACTAGTCTTCTGACGAGCTCGTACAGCGGTACCAAGCTTTGACGCGCTATGTTAGGCAATTCTGCCATATCGTGCATGATTTCTGCCTCTGTACGTTCTTTGGGCGGTGAATTCCTAAGGTCTTTGTGTGACAGAGTATGCTTCTCCTCCTCCTGTCCTTCTTGCATCGTTGACACTGACTTGAGCCCCTGCTGCTGAGACTTGATGTCTTCTTCAGCTGCATTGCTGCCTGTTTTACCCATAGGCACCGGTGAGGGTATAGACCCGTACCCATCTTCCTTCTTGATTGTGTGTATATCTGTGCCTTTCTCTGGGTTGCTACCATTCTGCTTCACAGCATGTTCATCGCCATAACGATGCTGATCTTCTGAATGACCATTCATTCTCGGTGAGGCGACAGCAACAGCAGCAGCAGCAGCAGGAGAGGCAGCTCTTGGAGTAGTATGACCATTCGTCCCCTCTGAAGATGTAGAAGTAGCTCTGTTGCCAGCATGATGTCCTCCCAATGTGCTCCCTCCTAGGCGTATCTTGAGTCGAGGTGCGGCTCCTCCATCCGATTGACTTCGATGTTCCGATGCCGTTGAAGAGGCCGGTGAAGCGGCAGACGCAGCTGGAGCACCACTACTGCCATTGCGTGACATAATCTGTGACGTCGTCGATGTATGCTGTGCCTGTGGCTGCTGCTGATGATGCTGCTGGTGTCCTTCATCGTGACGCTGCCCACCAGACGCCTGCATTGCAGGACAGCAGCATGGTAAAGAAGCAAGAAGCTATGATGCGAAAAGTCAGTCTCGAAAACAGCGACGACGAAGGTCGGTGTGATGATTCGTACTGCCAACACTTGATGGATTACCTTTCCATCGTCACTCATACACTTGTATTCAATCAGAGTTGTCCTGGCGCAGAAGAAGCCATGCTTTTATCACAACATGTAGTGGTCCTGACCTCTGGCCACTATCGCGACCAACCTACGCACAGAAAAACTAAACATCCAAAAGGCAAGTGCATACTTGCAGTTAATGACTTCTGCATTGCTTTCACAGATGCATGACCTAACGCCAACAAAGAACAAGATCTGTCTGAAATGCCTAGAAACAACAAGGAAAAGCCACAATGAAAAGGAACACTAAGATACCTTACACAACGGATAGAAGAAGGTGATCCGACCCGATTCCAACCCTTACGGAAGGGAGGTGAGATAAAGACTTAACATAGTAGTAATAGTAAAAGATGGAAAAAGAATGGGAATACATATCTGAAACAAAGAGCATTTATACCATAACCGACCGGGAAGGGATAAAGCAGCACTGATAATGACTGAGACAGACTGCCGTTTATTTTAACTGAGAGACAGAGAGACGGCTTTCACGTATAGATGGACGAAGTGGGATTTGAGGTATAGATGTGTACGCAGAGGTATAAATACGTAGGTATACTGACTTTGGTTCGAGCTGCTGGAGTGGAGTAGTCTCCGGATGGAGTGCATGCAAGCTCGTGCTACAGGAGACCACAGTCGCGTAGATTGGCTTGAATGACGATATCGTTGACGGCAGCGAGGACGAACTTGATTTGACTCGTGTCTGCAGAAGGAGCACAAAAGGGATCGATGTGGTCAGTCTATTGTTTCTCATTATACCCCAATGTGTCGCTAGCGGGCAAGGTACTTAAGGGAAGACAGGGAAAGAAAATCCAACAACTCACCCGTCGCACACGTCAAATGCACATAGACCTGCTTCTGTGAATTCTGGTTCAAAGCTTGGAATCGATGTGAAAAGTATTCACATCCAGCTTGAACGTCACCCGGACGACCTGTATAATCTGGGAAATAGGTATGAATATCTGAAGTTTCGATTTTTTGCTTGAAGACTGTATGTTTCGGGGGTGGAACGAAGATTTTGAGATTTGGAAGAAGAAGAAGAGGAAAAGGAAAAGGACATAGAGATGTGTAGAGATATGGTTTACGAAGGTGATTCGGTGATTCGGTGATTGAGGGGAACAAAGTCAGATGAGGAGGATGGAAGAGAAAACAAAAGAGTGGAAAGACAGAAGAATGGTGTAACATCAGTAAAGCGCTTCTTCGCAATGCTTTCGAGAGAGGGAAAGAAACAGAGAAAGAAGTAACTCACGATCAATCTTATTCAAGAATAAGATAATACTAGTCCTAACGAACCATCTCGAATTACAAATCGAATCAAAGAGTGCCAAACTTTCCTGCATGCGATTAATAGATTCATCTTCATATAAAGATTGATCATATTCCGATATAGCAACTAGGAATAAGATAGCCGTCACATTTTCAAAGCAATGAATCCATTTCTTGCGTTCACTTCGTTGTCCTCCTACATCGAACAATTTATACTTTAATTCCCCAATTTGGAAATGAGATTCTGTTATTCCAGTTGTTTTGACGCGTGAACGGAGGACGTCTTGGTCGGTTGGGAGATAGCCTGGTGCTCCGATACGTTGAATGGAGTCGAAGTAGCTGTAATGAACGAGCGAGGGTGAGATGAGGAGATAAGAGAGAGATACGGAGAGTGCAGCGGTAAAGAAGTTTGAGACGTTTAAAAGTCAGCTTATGTCCTTTGTTTCTTGGGCTCTCCTATCAATAACACATTCATCGGCAAGACTACGAGCTTGCTCTGCCCGACCTAGCCTTGTACAAGCTGGTACCGGCAGGGAAAAAAAGTAGGGAAAGAGAGAGACAAGTTCCAAAACTCACTATTTCGCCGAGTCATTCAATTGAAATTCTCTACTCCGTTCAAAAGCGTCTTGTACTCCTTTATCTTTCCACAGACCATCAATAGCATCTGTAACTTGAGATGGTAAAGAATCCGAATCAATCTGATGAGGTAGTGCCATGATTACATTTGCTCGTTCTTGGTTTGATGCTGGGTCTGCTAGGCTGATACCCATCATTTCCATTGCGTCTAGTATGACTCGCATTGATTGGACTGTGTGTATTAATCGTCGTTGACATGATGAGAGGATGATGGGGATGAATCGTCGAGGGAGTGGTGAAGGAGGAGAGAAGAGAATGTGGATGAATCAGTATATACGTCCAATGCGTCTGACTGTGTGTAACGTTTTCTTGAGATGCATTGAAGCTTTCCCTTAGGAAGAGAAGTAGCTCCGAAACTAGCGTAAGAAACTAGTATGTCCATCTCCCTAGATTGGTTGCACTTGCGTGAAACTCCCCTCCGGGCGAGAAGTGGCTGAGAGAGGGAAAGTAATATAGCAAACTCACCAGTATTAGATAGGATAATCTCAATGTAAGATTCTCTCTCTTCTCTAGTATATGATCCTTCATCTGAAGTTCGATATAAAACGTGATCAGTTCCGCTTCTCCCATGCCAAAAATGTCCGCTTTTGTCAATCAAGAGCTGAGTGAACTCACTTATGAGTTTCATCTGTTTGAGGACTGTACTCTTGCCAGATTCACCTGCACCGAGGAGTAGCCTGCAAGTGAGACACACATATAGTGACCGTTAGTATGTCTATGTACGCGGTAGTGTTTCCTCTTCCTCCTCTTCCGTGTGTCGTCTTCACTTTGTGCAAGGGGGAAGGGAGGCTTGGAGGCGGGCCCATCCATATCCATGGCAATTGATGAAATGAGAGCGGGAAGAGAGAGGTCAAAGAGTAGAGTATAGTGCAACCCACATCTTGACTTCATTCCTCATGCTAAGCCTGTCCTTCTTGAGCTGTGCTTCAATCGCATCATTGCGCTCCCTCGCACTCGAGTCCTCCTTTGAGCCACCGCAGCCCATGGTTGTATGATATGTTTAAAGAGAGTGTGTGTCTGAGATAGGATTGATGGGTGTCAGTAATGAGAAGAGAGAGAGTGGAAAGAAGAGGAGAAGAAGAGATTCGAATTGCCCATCCCATCCATCATCAATCGCCTTGTGCACCGACTCCACGCAGGAACATTGACGACGAAGAACGACGCTGCTTTAGTTCCGCCGATGTGGTCGGTACCTAGTGCCGCATGCGCGAGGATGATGCGTAGATGGGCGGTCTGTGTCTCTTCCCCCTTCGTGACGTGGTCTGCCCTTACCTTGTTAGGTATTATCCTACTCTCGACTCAACTCCACCACTTCGCTACTAGTATCCTGTGTTGATGTCTCCAGTCGTCGTGTCTCGGAAGATAGAAGGGAGCACCAGAGTCGCGAAGGAGAAAGAGAGAGTGATCGGAGCCTTCAAGGTGAGATTGTAGGCAGAAGATACACCTATGAGATGAATGAGGGAGGTGAGTAGTTGTATAGGAGATGTGATGATGGGATAGCAATGGGTCAGTGTAGTGCTAATACTAGATTACTCATTACACTCTATTCCCGCTTACTACTGTATCATATCCCCTTGCCCCTCTCGGTTCTCCAACTTTCTTGCTCCTGCTCTTGCTCTTTCAGCCTTAGTTCTCTTTTCAAACTGAAAAAACCGTCCTTTGCCTTTTCGGCTTCTTGCTTTTCGGCTTTTGAAGGTGGGAAGTGCGCCATGCCGCGAAACAAAACAAAAAAAAAAACAGAAGGTGGATGGAGAGATTTGCATTGAAAGCCACGCCCTCTCTTCTTTCAAATTGCCGTAATCATAATCACCGCAAGGACAATGGCTGGTATAGTGCGTGGTTCAGTGAGTGGAGAATAGCTTCATGTTATTAAAGGCGACTTTAATGCCCAGCTGCAGAATGATCAACGAGATACCTGAACTATCCCATGACATCTCATCTCATATCATATCGCACATGGTAGACTCTACCCATCGCCGTATCATATCCAGCGGGAAAACTGCGTCTTGGCAGGACGGGATCCAATGGATGGATGATCCTGCTGTCTGAGGCCTATTTCCACAGGAATATCGATATAATGAATGTAGAAGCTCCTGCGGTGCTTCAAGCGAGGACCCAGTGTCTGTATGACCTTTTAACTGCTCTCTTCGCAATCAATTCAAAAGTCAGACGTCCACCGGTATCTTCTGTACCTTGCAGATCTCCGAAACAGCGTGGCAGTCACGTGACTTTTTGCTTAGTCATGCCTTCGATTCTATCTTAGTATAGAGAAATGTACACAGTCAAGAAACAATGAATAATGTACAATTTTTGGAACGCTTTATCAGACTACATACATACATATAAGTTCTATGTACATTGCTATATCTCTGTCCTCTTGGGCCAGCACAGCGATAATCTCCGGCCTCTCTATAACCCCCCTAAATTGGGAGCGTATCATCTCAATAAGTTTATTTGTCCGCATTTGGGTGATCAATGCGGAATTGCTTTATCTGAATCTGCAATCTCGTAGATGGATGGCGAGAATGAAATTCTATTGCATGCTAAGTGGTAAACAGTTGGGACATGATAGCGTACAGTCTGATGTTGATGGAGAGTATACGTCCGGTCCTCAACGTACGGAGACACGTGCTCAGCTGCGAACTACGTACGCCCAACCACTTTCGGTACGGTTTTTCTATTCTGTAACTTTGAGACTCAAGAGCCATGGCGATAGGAACGATATTTTCCGCATAGCCAATGTGTCCCTTGGTCCCCAGTATCATGTCGTCCTCATATCATTTGGCTAGCCTTGCGCAAACTACGGTCTCCTTGCTCCTAGACATGTCGTTTCATACACCCTGGAGACGTGTTCTATGCTAATTTACGGGAGATCTTCGGGCATGAACTGTAAGCCGCCTTTCGGTAGTCGCGAGCCTTTGTTATTCGCGGTGCTCCCTTCTTCCAGGTTTCGACTAAGTCCTGGAAACGCTTTGCCGTTGAGGGGACACGCTCAGACGTGGAATGATGGATATGTGCTTGACATCGATATTCACCCTGAAGAGTTGCCTTCTCCTTTGCCTGAAAGGAAGCCTGTCAGAGCGATGAATCGTGACGTAGTCTTTTGCATTGCCAGGTCTTGCTCAAAAGAATTGCGAGTCGAGCAAAGCTTCTGTCGTTGTCATAGCCGATATACCCTTTTTATCCCCTTCCAGAAGCTTCAGTATCCCCTTCGTACTGTCTAGCGATCCCACTTCTGCCTTGTTCGATGACACTTGGAGCATCTTGGCCGTATCTGGGGTCTAATCCTTTATACATTCGAGTAGCTAGGAATTCACCACCTGCTGAAGAAAGAGCTGTCGAAAGGGCACTTTCTTGATTTCGAATCGCTAAAGCTTGGACTTTGGCTTCGAGGGTTGCTGTGTCTGTGTAACGCAAGGGATCAAAGAGCTGTTAGTTGGAAATGGCGCCCAAATGAGCAGGAACTGGCGTACCTTTGACGTCCTCCTTGCTGCCATACGTCCGGCGATAGCGATATGTTCCGGTGACGGTAGAGAATACAGGAGCATCTGGGTCGTCACTCTCCTCGTTATCACCATCGCCAGCTAAAGACTGCTCTTGGCCATTTGCACCCTCTCCCTCCTTCTGACTGTCCAGCAAAACACTCTTGAAATCGAGCGTATATTGTCCCTTTTCACCGCCAGTAATCCATTCCCTCTCGCCAAGCGCGACCTCTAATTCCCAAGGTGTAACAATAGGTTTCATAAAGTCTTTATAACCCTCAACTAGACTATTTTCACCACAAGCAACAAGAACCCAAGTTTCCACCTCTAGGAAATTACCTAGTTTAGCAGGTGTAAGTTTACCCACTGCCATAGTATACGATTTCTTCTTGTGTTTCTTCAGTAGCTTGCGTAAATACTCCAATGTTGGGAGATAGGATGCAATACCCAATGTCCCCACTACAATACCGAATACGTCCGCGTCCCTAGCTTTTTGTACCACTCCATACCGCTTCATGAGCAGCTTATTCGTGCGGCCGCTTTCTAGTCGTCCGGAGCTGCTGGTAGGGTCGTAGGTGATGACAGGCGTACTGCTATGCGACAGTAGGAGATTGGTCAAGGTGAGAGACTCTGGTCCGATATAAAGGATGCAGACATCTTCAGAAAAGGTCTTTCCAGCGGGGAGACTGTATTTTCGACATGAGCTTTGCTGCCCTTCAGCAGTTGCTTCACGGGTTGGAGGTGGAGGCGGTACTTGGCGTTGGTTCCCGCAGCATCCGCCAGTCTCTATTTTGCAGCATGCTTCGTTCTCGTCCTTCGCTGCAGAAGCTTGACAGCAGCTAGAGCCGTTGATGGGGGCTTGAGCGTCGCTTGTTGGACAGCTAGTCCGGTCGGCGGTAGTAGGACGCTTAAGGAAGCTATTTGTATCAATTTGAGATGTAATCAAGCTTGTACCTTTTGGTATGCTGTCTCGCAGAGCTTCCGCAACCTTCGCTAGCTGGTAATAGTACGCAACATCGCACAGCAGCAAGAAGCATGTTCGACCTTCGAGAGCTTCTCTGTTGTCTGATATTTGTGCTTTAAAGGACTCGACAGCCTTCTCAGCATCCATTGGAGCTTTCGGGAAGATGTACAAGACTGGTAGTCTTGCAGGTCTACAGAACCATCATAAAACAGTGTCAGTACAGGGCATCAAAGCGGTATCGCTCAATCACCTACGCCGAAAGGCATGCATGCCCATAATGTACCACAAAGTCCGCATCGACGTGCTGAGCAGCTACTTCGTCAACACAGCAGCTGTGAGAGAGAGGAGGCAGTTATCCAGTCAGCTTGAATTTCGCCACCATTTCAGCCGACTTTACGTTGTGCAGCTTGCTACACTTCACAAAGCTTCACGCGCAACCTATCTTACCTTCCATACGTAGTATCTGCCATAACGTAGAGCTCGACTTTATCCGCTAACTTGGCTCGAATGGCCTGGAAGACCGGTACGCTGTCATGCAACAGCTCGTCTGGAAACTGCAGGCATATCTGGAGTGAAGAAGACAATGTTAGGACACTGCTGCAGCCATCCGTCGCGTTCTCCATGGTTTCAAGACTGACTCACTTTCCTAAATCCACCACGATGGATCTCCTCGACTGTCCTGTTCACTTCATATATCTCCTCCAATGGTACCTTTGAAATTTGAACTTGCGGCGTGACCTCAATGGTTGTTTCGATAGCTTCGACACCCGAGGCGGAGACCGTGCTCGCCGTCGAGGGGCCAGGAGCATCCATTGACGAGTCGCAGAATACTTCAGCAGGAGCTGGCTACGTCGTACTTTGTGCAAAGGGAAGCGTGGTGCATCACGGTTAGGAAACGTGACTACTACAACCGAATGGTGATCGAGGTCAAAGCTGCCTTTTCAACCTAGTGTGCAGGAAACAGTGGCTCTCTGCTACACACCCCAGAGCAAGGTCAACAAATACTGTGCAATGTATCATGGTTATGTATGTACTGCGTGCATGTATTACTATTATGACTGTACAAAGCGAATACGTCTACGAACGCAAACAGACCGGCACGAAGTGCAAAGCATGAAACATGCTTGCTAATTGGAGAGCAAGCCGCTCGAAATCAAGTAAGTCGTGATATCTTGTAGACATTGGTGAAGTGTATGATAGCTACAGAGTCGACAGCGGTACGTCCAGTCGGATGAACTGATGGAAGTTTTGACGCGGTAGGAATTTACAGGGAGTTGTCCTTGCAGCTGAAAGCTGGGCTCGCGCCTCCAGCATAGTCGGCCTTGATGGCTTCAACGGATGTCCAGAGACCGGGTCCGAGCATCAGGAGTCCGAGCAAGAAGCTAGATGGCCAGGTACCGGTCAGTCAGGTCCGAGCAAGGAAGCGGAAGTCTTGCAACTTACATGATTATGTTGATAGCGAAGAAGGTTGTCTGTCTAGCACTGCTAAAGTATCGGCCTCGGTTGAGCTCGAACCAAGCAGCAGCCCAGAAGATATAGCCGAAGAAGGAATCGAAGGCGGCGGACATGATTGACAGGAAATCACCCATGGATGGAATGGTCTCTCCGAGAACCCAGGCGACCACCCAGAGAACAACGATGATGGCGAGCCAAGTACCCCATCCAACGACTGAGTGAGAGTGGGCGTGACGGCTGCCCCGCATAACTCTGCGGAAGATGTACTTTCCGGCTACGTTGGCATACAGAGCGCCAATAATGATGGTAGGGACAAGGCTGCGGAAGGCAGGCAAGTCAGTAAAAGGAGAACCGGAATGTTCAGAACGGGCAGCGGTGACCTACACGAAAGCGAAGGCAGACTTCTTCATCCATGGCTCCAGCAGTGAGCCAATGAGAGGAGCAGTAGAGTACTGAGCATTGAAGTAGTAACCAACGACGGCAGCGACAGTGAAGATAACGGCTTCGGCAACAGTGAGAACAGCCAAAGCTTTGGGGAAGTCTTGTGGACGTTCCATCTCGGCGATGAATGACGGGTACAGAATTTGTCCAATGAACAAGAAAGTGATGTTCTGCGGATTTATGGTCAGACACATCTCGCGCACTCCTCTGCAAATAAACGCCAACTCACCAAGACAGCGTTGAAAGCAGGAATGAAACCAAGGCCAGATGGAGCAGCACCATGACGGATCAATTCGGTTCCAGCCTCAGGCCATGTACCTGAGTAGCCGTAACCTGGGTGGTCTTGAATTCCAGAGTAGATAAGGGTCAAGAGCATGGCAATGGCCATGCAGATGGCACTGCCGATACCCATGAGTGAGACATGCTGGAGTGTTCGAGGAATGGAGAATACTAGCGACATAAGTGCAGTAACGACCTGGAATACGACTGGAAAACGACAGATTTCAGTTAAGGAGTTCGATATGTCCAGAGCTATTAGACGGACCCGTGCAGTGACTGTGGTCAGACAGAGTATTCAAGATCTTGCTTCCGGTAAGAACGTGGAAACCCATAAGGAAGACGTTATTGAGGATAAGCATGATGGCAGTGGCTTCACCGGCAAGACGGTTGCCACCGGTGAGCTGGAGAGCGATGTCGACGATGTCGCGAACGTCTGTACAGACATAGGACAGGTCAGTAAGATACTGTGAGTCTGATTGCAGGATGTCGCTTACGAGGGTGCTTCATGCAGTACTGCCAGAGGGTATAACTTGTATACCATGTAGAGACCGCTAGAATGAAAGTGACAATCAAGGCAGCTGCCCATCCTAGTACCATGTAAGACCATGCGAGTGCTGTGTAAAACGTGGAAACAATAAGCTTCGAGGCGAGCACATTGCTCTTTTATTTCCTTGACTAACCCAACATGGCCAGGCAGATGTACTCCGTCAGGAGGAGCATAGCGGTCTTTTGCCATGACAATGTTCTAAACTTGATATCGTGGTCCTCTACGGTAGATAAGATCGATATATCAGTCTCATGGCCCGTTGCTGCTCAGCATACAGATAGCTCACTTTCGGACTCAACGAGCTGCACGAATGGGTCTTCACCGTGATCGATTATGTCGGCCTACAGCGTGGCATAATCACGTCAGTCAACTACTTCAAGCAAAGGTTAGCGAGTACGGCAATGTACTTACACCCTTCTTCTCGGTATCATGCTGAGCATGTGGAGGCGTAAAGGACATGTTGACCTCTCGATGCGTGGTTCTGGAGGAGCACGTGAAGGCTAAGCGTGGCTGATCTTGCTGCTAGCTTGGCCAGGTTAAAGAGAAGGGGTTGCCCACAAGTGAAAGAAGCCAGATACTCAAAAAATGTTAGAAAAGCAGAACAGAGAGATGAATACTTGTACTTGCGGGTGTGGTTACACTTCTCCGATTAGCAATGCCAGAGTGGCCGAGATGGGACCCTGAAAACTTCCAAAGTGGCAAGCTCGCCTTTCAGCTGGGGTTCAGTCTCACTGCAGTTGAACCCGCAGGACTGGCCTATCGGAGCCACTCTTTCCATCCTATGAGAGCTCTTCCCGTCGCAAGTTGCGACATCATGCGCGGACTTTTGCGGATTTTTTGCAGCGCAATGTAGCCAGAAATAGATTTGCGATCGCGTGTGCTCGCGCCATCCTCCTTCGAGTACAGATGGTGACCGTTGTGCTGCAAGACCTGGAGAGAGAATGAGCTGTCGACAGCTTGCTTGGCAGACGCGTAGCAGATCATCAATAAACATGTTATGATAGTCGTTGGCTCTCGTGGGGTGATAGGCCTGCCCCGCTGGTTTTCTTGCGGTAATCCGCCTGCTCGAATGCGTGGAGGACACATCTGAGTGGCGAGCGGACCGCATTTACCGTGGGGAAGCGAGGGTGATAGTTTTCAGGCTGAGCTTTATGATAGAGTCTGGATCGCCCGCTCGAAAGCTGACGCAGAGAAACTTAATACAAGTGCAGGCGATCACTAATGATTGCCACTCGTAATCAATTTGGTACCTGTCAAGGCGGATGTGGGCCTACAATAGTTCGCTTAGTCATTATTGTTACATACCGGAAGCTATCCACTACTATTGATGATTGGTCCTGCGCCAAATTCGAATACTATACAATGATCTGGCGTAAAGGATCTGCAAGAGTATGAGCCTGCATCAGCGGGTTCTTTACGATTGTAACATAGTCTCACATGGACATACGTGATGTATAAGGCCTTTCCTGACAGGCTAAGTGACTGTTCTGGCCCCCCTGTACAGTTTCAGACGTACGCTGAAGTCTCATGTCTCACTTCAGGCGCTGCTGGCGCAAACGATAAAGCATTCGGTAAAGGTAGACAATGAGCACCTCGACTCTGTAATCACATAATGCGAGACCAGCCATGGTAAGGAAGCCATCAAGCCTGTGCCTGGTGTATACTTATTTCAGTCAGCCTACCTTTGCTTGACTACCATGGTGACGCCCTGGCTGATAAAACCTTTGATGATCTCTGATAAAACACTCAGATTCAGTCAAAAGCGGCGGAATACGGCAAGACAGTTCACCTACGTGTCTGCAAGCCAACATATAAGCCTTTGAACCCGCTTCTCTTGACAGTCTTGACTATGACGTCTGTCATGTTTCGGTATAACAGCTTGCCACTTGGTGATTTCCATTGTAAGCGAGTCTTCGTCAGTATTAATGGGTAGCACAGAGCCGATGCTAAAGACACAAGTAGTAGTTAGTTAGAAAGTCTTCCGAGAGTTCGCAAGTTTTGACTAGGCCCTACCGATGGACGATGCGAAGGCTGAAATAAAGAAGGTTTGGAATTGGGTAGGTTTGTCCCGGTACCGACGAGGTATGAAGATGCCTTTGAAAGCAGCGATGAGGAAGAAAGTGATAGCGGGATTGATGGTCTGCAGCGAATGAAGTAAGGAGGCAAGATTTCAATCTTCAACATCAATCCTTACGTTTCAGAAAGATAGCTGCTAGTCACTGGCCAGCCAAACTTACCAAAGCGCAAGCGGACCCGTAGCCTCTCCAGAACCCGGACAGACCATGTTCCTGATATATGTCTCTCGCAATATCAATGCTTGAGTCTGGTTCGTAGTCATCGTCGTCATCCTCGTCTTCATCGTCAGCAACACTGCTCGTGTTGCCACCCTGACTTTCAGGCTTTGCTTTCGCTTTTGCCGCAGTTTGCTTGCGTACTGTGATGGTACTAAGAGGGGTTGTCACACCCCTAGACAATATACCAGCTATAGAGCCAATCAACAGTTCCTTGGCAGCCGATAATTTGACAGCTGCTTTCCCCGCAGCAGCGATAGCGCCTTTAGCATCGCGGCCATTATCGACAGCTTTGCTGACTTGTTTGTTGTAAAGTCGCAATAGAGCAGCGAATATGTAGAAGTATAAGAACTGAGAAAGAGCAGTACTGAGTGTATCGCTTGCTATGCCCTGATAGAATCCGCTCAGACTATGATTGTTCGTCCGGTATATCGTACGCAGAGCCGTCAGAGTATCGGCATAGTCATCATGCTTGTGATGTGCACCACCGCCAGTCTTGGGATCTTCGTGCTTGCTTCGTCGAAGTGGTGTCTTTGTCTGTATGCGGGCGGCTACCAGATCGAGCGGATACACGATGATGTTCGCAAGTGATGCACTGGACGACCAAATTTCAATACAGCATCAGGTTCCAGCATAGTACGAGACAGTGAGACTCGTCAGACTCACCCAATGCTGCCAGAGAGTGCTTCTACCACTGGCGGTATCTTGTCATTGCCGGAGGATGCCATCTTATCTTCGATCGCCTTTCTTACGGTACACGCAATGGAGCAAAGCAAAGCCTCGTCGCCTTCTAGCATGACGATGCCTGTCTAGTTTCGGCATGCATTGCCATTCACGAGACAATTTCAGCAGTCCGCTGTAATGCTATGTCGTACAGTGCATGACCTCCAGCCCGAAGTGGCTCAAGAGCCGACAAAACAGCAAGGCAATCACTCACAGACTACAAGACAACTTAGCAGCAGCCGGATGCCAACGAATGACAAGCAAGAGTATGCAGAGATCTCAGAGAATGTAGCTGTGTTGCACATACTTCGAACGCCTCCTGAGTTACTCTAGCATCATGTTCGGCAGCATCACGAAATCACGCATCTTCTCGCCCACTGGCAGCAGAAACTGAAGAAATCCGAAGAAAGCCAGCATTGGCTGCAATTTCCCTCTTTTTCCCTTTGAATCTCACATAGCTCACTGAATTTCTTCCTCTTGCAACTACCGAAGCCCCCTCAATCCCTAAGTCGTAAGCCTTTTTTCCCATTCAGTCCTTTTCACCACCTTCAGCTTTAACCACCTGCTCCGTAGTGACCTTGATTGCATTCTTCAGATTGATTCCAGAAGCAGGTGGTGCGACATCAGAGCTATGATGGTAGCTTTCTCCGACGAATAAGACGGGTGCATCTGTTCTCGTTACTCGTCCTCCGGTAGTCGAAGGAGAAGTCGGAGGGCGTCGATTTAGCCTCATCAAATCGACTGTTTTGTTCTTGTCACCTCGAGAGATGCTCGTGACTGGGGTGTTATCAGAGCAAGGGAGAGCGTGTCCTTCTGGTAGACTGAAAGTGATGGCTCTGGTAGCAGTAGGAGCTGATACGACCGGCATTTCGCTAAGTATATCCTTCATGGAGACATCTTCACAACTTGAATCCACAGAAGGACTGCTCTTCTTCTTTAAACCAGCTCCGCTAAAGCGACTATCGTAGCTAATTGAGTTTCGAGCAGTTGCAGGAGTGAAAGTAGTCATAGCTTTCTCAAGTGCTGGGAAATCGACAATAGTAGTGACGCCATGCTCGGTGTGGTGATCTTTTCGCCGGTTGCGCGCATTTTTGGGTCGATGTACTGCAGGGAAACCAAGCTTGCCTCGAAGCGTTTCCAGGACGCCGCTCGACTGAGTCTTGCTTTCGTCCTCGGTGTGATAGGTGACAGTCGTGTGATCCGCAAGGGCGATGCGCATGTGCTAATAAAATACGAGCATGCCTTCAGTAGTGATACAGTTGGGACCATTATCAAGGACTAAATGTCTCCTTACAATGATCAAGCGCGACACCATCATGCTATTGATGATCAAAGCAAGCGCCGAGTTCTGCACGGAAAATAGGCTCAATCAGCTCCGAACAGCAAGAAGATGATGGCAACTCGTTTGTGTGATGCAGCTCACGAAGTTAGCTCCTGACAGCTTATGACCATCAATTGATATCTTGCTCTTCATATAGACGACATTCACAATATTCGAAGACGCAGTGACAGCGAAGAAATGGATGCCATCTCTGATCAAGACAGGAATCCCGTCAGTAATGTGAGCTTCTGTTTCGATAGCTTACGCAATATAGCAATTATAGACCGTGAGGAGATCGAGGTCACTCACTTTACGAATATGTCGAGAAGGTGCGAGCGTCCATGCAATGTCCAGTACTGGATAACTTTGCCGAGCGTGATGGCCAGTACTCTTCAAGGCCACAACGCGAATGAAGAAAGAGCGAGCAGTCAGCGTAAGGGACGCAGGCAGGCTGTTGTCTCTGATACATGGAAGATTGCTTACATCGTCTGCGTAATTAGAGGTAGTAGCCAATAGATAAAAGCGAAATTCTCATTCTTAGCACTTGGAAAAGAGTAGCAACCCGTAACTCCAGGAGGCACTGGAATAGCTGTGTTCAATACAGAAGCCTTAGAACTCCAATTCGACAGAAGATGTGAAACTACGACGCGCTTACGCTGGTTCTTCAAGCTTACTACCGCTTGTATTATCGCTTGCGCTAAGACTACCATTATGAGCGAATAGAAGACGATGCGAGGATCGTGGAAAAGCGATGAAGCGCGCTGGACTAGCTTGTAGTTGCAGCATAGGAAGACGACAATCTGGAGAAGGCGAAAAGAAGTGTGGTTGCTCAGCGGACTTCTCATCTTATCGGTTCAGTTTGGCGAAGTGCGACTCACGGGGAGGTATGCCTATCCAAGTCAGGAATACACATCACGACAATCGTCAGCTGATGACTATCCCAGCGCATCACTAGATCAAAGTTCAGCGAGACTCACTTGCAAGAGGTGAAATTTGCCACAGTGCACCTGCAGGGATTCCGAGAAGGAGCAAGCGACGAGGAAACACATGATAACGAGGGTGAGGTAACGATTGACAAAGTAGCAGACTTTGACGAGTGTGAATCTTGATGGCCATACGTAGAGTACTTCTTGCTTGAATGTGACCTGCGAGGCGAGAAAAAGTCAACAAGAGTTCAAATAGTCAGGTTAAGGTACCGTCAAGATGGAGAGTGGTGATGGAAAGAGGAGATGTACCATTGTATCCCATACGAAGACAGCGAGACAGGCAACGATATAGAAGTGAAGCTGCCTAATGAGTTTAGCGAACGCTTCTTTGTGATCTGACCCATCGTTTGATTCGTCGAGGTAGTCGTTCTGTCGGGGTGCCAGAATCGCGGCGAGCATCTCGGTGATGAAGGTATATCTGAAGTAATGACAAAGAAGGACAGGCGATCACTTGGATGAGAGAGAAGAGAAGGTGTACGCAGGAATTGAGTGGAAAAGAGAGACTGAAAGTAAGGATAATATAGGTGTATCCTGTCCTGTCCTGTCCTGTCTGTTCTGTTCTCGCCCTGCTCTAAAATCCACTCGGACCGCCCTTGACAACGAGGAACCGCAATGCCCTGTGTATTTCCGACGGCGGCGAGGGGACGACGGTAGAGGCACGGGTGTTTGAGTTCTATGATAGATTTTTGAGTAGGGAGAGAAAGCATTATCATCGCGGAGGTCCTCGACATGCTCATACTCAATCACTGTTTCAATACCTCAGCGTCTAGACGGACGCATCTGCGACCGATGCGGATACCGGAGAGATAGATGAACAAAGCGGCATTCGTGCAAGAGAACCATGTCTGACCGACGAAGCGAATCTTCCTTGCTTCCCACTTCCCACACTTCATTGCTTCTCATCCGCATCATAGGCTTCTAGACTCCGCAAAGGACACCTCGCACACGCTTAAGCCTGTATGACAGGCAGGTATTGTATGTAATGCGATGGACCTCCATCCGGTCCGGTCTTCATGATTCATGCGCATTGCTTTGGCAGTGCCTACGCTTCGATCCGTTCTACGACGAATGAATTTGCACTTTCGGTCGGTACGGGTGAGAGAGACGCGCCGACAAGCAAGCGGAGCCCGGCACCGAAACGACGCTTTGACTTCTTGCCACCATATATATCTAATTTCAATCCTGCAAATACAACAACATTTGTAGTAATAAGCACAGCCGAATTCAGTATATTCTCTGTCGCTGAGCTATTCAGTCCCCCGGCCTGGCTCATTCCAACGTGGCCTAGTCTTCACGAGCCCAGTCTGGCAATGGTGACGAATAGTCCCAATCTTCCGTATCTGCAAGAAAAGAGTATCAAAGCAGATTAAAAGTCCAATCAGCACAATCAATTAAGATGGGGGTTTGAGGTGATAGAGGTATAGGCTTACAATATCGTATAGCATGCAGCCAGATAGATAGCTGTTCCACCTTCGGGTCCGGTACCAAAGGTGTCCCACATACATTACAATATCTCCCCTTTTCATCGCTTGCAACGTAGTATTCAGGGTTCTCCTCTTGTAATTTGATCAATTCATCACTTCTCACTTCTTCCGCCAGTGCTTCTCTTTCTTTGTTACTCATGCTTTTGACTCCTCTTCGGGGCATGTAAGGCTTGTTACCATTATTTCCTTCTTCAATACCCTTTCCATCTGTCTTCTCTTCCGTAGGAGTGATATTTCCATTCTTGGGTTTGGGTTTGCCCTGATATACATCGATCTGAGGAGGCATAGGAGGTCTATCCATATCTCTGAATCTAGAGAACTCCTCCTCTTCATCTCTAATTTTACGTAGTTGAATGATGGCTTGGATAGCTTGAGGCACCAAAGCGACTTGACTACCGCCTCTCAATGGATCTTCTTCAATTGATAAGATGCTTCCTGCTCCTTTGCGTGTATTGAATTCCGGATGTTTGGATTTGAAGTCTTGATACGATTTCTTAGGCCGTCCTGAGGTCCGTGATAGCTCGACCTTCGTCGGTGATGCGAATGTTTCTGCTGATGCCGACTCTATATCTTTGACGGCTGAAGACGGTGGAGTGGCTGGTTCCAGCGGTGTATTTGTCCCACTAGCCTCTTCCGATGGGACACCATTCACCGTCTGCTCTGATAAAGCCGGCTTGATGAATGTGGCAGCCAGCGCATCGACCATCTTCGAAACAGCTTCATCCTGCTCTCCACTAGGTATCCGATGTTCAATATCCATCGGGAATAAGCCGCCTTTACCACCGCTTGAGCCCCAGGCGCTCGTATCGTTGTATATCGGATCATTAGCTATTGGATGACCTAAGAACTGAAGGTGGACTCGGAGTTGATGTGAACGGCCTGTGATGGGTCGACACCGGACTACACTAGTATCCGAAGTGGGATCATATGACAGTCGAGTAAAGATAGTCTTGCTGGGCTGTAAAAGCACAAGCCATGGTATTCAGCCTATCGTGGCAAGGATAATTATGCATGGTGAAGTTGAGCCAGCTCACCCGCCCTTCTGGATGTACCACATTCACCCCAATTTGCTTGTCTATCGTCAAGAGCGGTTCTTCACATATCACCTCCCCTTCGGGGAAACACCCTCGCACTCTAGCTACATACTCCTTCTTGACTGTTCCAGGCGTTTGAAATGCTTTTCCTAGTCTTTGAGCTGCAGGTGTGGTTGTCGCTATGATCATGATGCCTGAGACTAAGCGATCTAATCGGTTTGCAGCTGTCATGCCAGAGAAGTGTCAAGTCAATCGGGTTCAGATGAAAGTCAAAGTAGGAGCTTACTGTTCACACGATCTAGCCCATATTCACTCTTCAATACTTCGAGCAATGTATTTTTACGATATCGACCGGTTGAATGGATTGGCATGCTTGCTTTCTTTTCCACTACCCAGACTCCATTCTCGTCATCTCTATGATAGACTTGCACTCTACCTCCTAAGATGGGAGGCTCGTGTCTATGCATGACATTCGATATCAAGCTGCAAAAGCGGGCGTCAGAGGCAGAAAAGCAGTTGCTACGTGCGTAGTCACTCACTCTCCATTCCGTATCACATAGCTGGCATCTACTACTTGACCGTTGACCATGACGGTACCGGTCGAGATTGCCCATGCCTGAAAGATGTGATAAGTATGTAGGCTTGTTGCCATCTCTCCAGGCTCGCATGATACTCACGTAGAATTCGCTACTTCGATCTCTGCAAGAGCAGGTCAGCCTAATTGCCCATATCTCCGGTTTTTCCGCGTATTAACTCACCTAAATTCGGTCGAGAAGATCTCCAGGATCTCTCGTCCTATCCATCTTGCTTTAGCATAAGTTAGGTATGTGTGGCTAGAAATTTTGAATAGTCCAGAAGTAATGATTAAGACACAGCCATGCGAACTCCAACGTCAGATATGATATTCTGAAGCGTAATACCATTCTTCAACTGCCTCACTTGTATGGATGGACTTTGCGCAGCGGTCCGTCTTCATAGTACGGATATTGCAGCTTCGTGGCGTTGCCTTGATGCAGGTCACGCTGTCCGGCAGCCTGACCATCCGGCACATCATTGCGCGAAGGTGTGGAGCTGCATCCTTCTGCACTCCCGTCAGACATGTATAACCTTCTTGACTGCAGTGAATGTGTCCTGTGTTGGCATCACTCCAAGCTTGTCGCTATCAAGTCTCGTTTCGTCATCCTGCGACGAGCCTGGCCGTTGCGTTGCCTCTCGCTCTCTCTGCTTCCGACAACTATCGCGACATCCCAGCAAACATAGATACGCAGCTCATCAGGGCTATCACTGCCGTCAGGACTCTGCCTGTTCAATCAGGCAGTAGCCGTAGTGTTCCGTTCATAACACACCTCAGCCAGAGTTGGGCCGTTCATCGATAACAAGCCAAAGCAACCATGTCAAGTTGGGCATCATGGTTCGGGGGCAAGAGGGCACCTCCTACCAAAGATGCGACAAGAGACACGATAGTAGAGCTTCGTCAGCATCTCCTCACCATGGAGAAGAAGGACGACTTCCTCACCAAGAAGATTGAGGAGGAGACGCAGAAGGCGAAGAATGCCCTGCTATCAGGTGGCACGAATGGCAAGGCAACCGCTACTGCTGCGCTGCGGCGGAAGAAGACGCATGAGGCTGAATTAGAGAAGCTGTATGGTATGAGAGCGACGATAGAAGCGCAGGTAAATCTCCCTCTTCTTCGTCCTCTTCTGCCTGCGTCCGTTCAAGCGTCCATCCTGGCTGACCGTTCGGCCTTTGCTTGCACCCGGCCACGCTACACTCAAAGGTCAACGCGATAGAGAACGCAAATATGAACATGGAGACCATGAATGCCATGAAGAGAGGCAAGGATATTCTCAAGGGCATCCACGGCAACCTGTACGTTTATGGACGTTGTCATATTCAGCGCTTGTCCAGAGCCCGTACTGATTCTATGCTTGCCATGCTTCACCATCAAAACATATTTGTCCCGGCTCTCTTGACCCATACGCCCTTCCAGCAACATCGACAAGGTCGAGCAAGAGATGGAGGACATCCGGGAACAGATGGAGCTTGGTGCCGAAATATCAGCAGCTATCTCGAATCCAGTGGCGATGGGCCAAGAGGTGGGTCTCACTTGCTCGCTCGCGGAGGACTTCTTTCGCATCACAGCTGCTTGCACAGAGTGCACTCTGTTGTCAGTGTGTCGTACGCGTACTGACTATGTGCTTTGACATGTGCAGATGGACGAGGACGAGCTGCGAGCGGAGCTGGAAGAGCTGGAGCAAGAGACGCTCGACGCACAATTGGAAGGCGCACATCCGGTACCAATGCATTCACCAGGCTCGAAGACACCTGCTACGCGCTTGCCGTCAGTACCTACGACGAGAACGACAGAAGAAGAGGACGAAGATGCAGAGTTGAGAGAACTTCAAGCAGCTCTGGCGGCATGATCGTCGTCCTCACGTACACTTCCTGTTTCAAGCTGCAATGGTATCGTTGTTTTCTGAAGGAATTGTTGTTTCTACTCTCACATCACCTGGCTACACCTCGCCGCGGTCACATAAGATCCAAACTGCTGTTGTACTTTCTTTCTTCAGATCGCGCCCTCCTGCCTATTTAGCAGTTCGTACCCTTAATCGCATGCTGCAGTCAGCATGGTGATGTAACATATGCAATAGCACTCTGATGGCCGCTACGGCAAGGTAGTTTACAGCGCCGGTGCACACGCATGAAATGTTGCAAGTCTGAAACCAGTTTGTTAGACTGTTACTGTGTTAGCAGGTGCCTTATTATACAACAACATTAGACATGTACTGGCTGAAGAATTACTACACTGTAGACTTGAGCTTCTTCGGCTTATCTATGGCTTGCGATGGACGTATACCGTTCACCGTTGGCGGTCCGGCAGCCACTGACAAGTTTAGCCCGACGCCGGATGGTGCTGGCTGCGCAGGCGCAGCGACTTCGCGCTTTCGCTTGCCTAACACCACCCGACCTGTCGTATAAGGCACGTCTGGACGGGTAGCCAGACTTTTACGAACATCGGCTCCAACCGACAGCGGAAGATCGTCATCGTCGTAAAGATCGTAGGCTGATACGCTTCGTGCCTGTAAGAATGGTTGCAGCAGGCCGATGCTGGCTTCGACAGCGTCAGAGCGCGTTTGTGCTTCAGATAGTGGTACGAGAGAGACGTAGGGCGGCGGAGGATCGAAAGGTCGCGAAAGATCTGTGCAGCATGAGGGGAAAAATTGCCGCAAAAGACTCTGATAGAGAAGATGTAGAGGGAAGCCAGTCTCTTGTGGTATTTCAAGCTCTTCTAGGCTCAGGTGATCACGATCCGCCTCTAGCAGGATCCTCAGTAGCGCATATGAGGATTTGCATTCAGCGGGATCTGTTGCCCTTTCTTCGTCTTCTCCCGCAAGGCAGTCCAGCTCTTGAACGTCCTTTTCTAATTTCAGCCTTGGCTCATGCCGTTGAGCTTCTTCGAGTTCGTGATCATATGTGTTGTCTAACCTGTTGCGCAGGGATGCTAGCTCGTGGCTATGCTCTGGCATTTCCACATCTCGATAACGTGCTAGCGCGGCCAATGGATTCCGCATGGAGGGAAAAGTATCATTCGCTGCTACATCCCGCAGCGCGCTCTTGAGGATAGTCTGAGTGAAAATGGCGAATCAGACAAACGCGTGAGGCGACCTAGCCCATGCATGACTTACTCCCAAAGCTGCCCGCCCCGGACGATGGTCTCGATGAAATGCAGCTGCACCGCCTAAGCTGAGCAAGTACTGCACGAGCAGGTTCGAGATGGTACTGAGTGCACTCCGATGTACAGCTGTGATAGAAGGTCAGTAACAGCAAAAGTTTCGTTGCAATCCCTCGAAGCAGACTGACAATCAAACCCAGCATGTTCCAGTACTGTTGAACAGAACATCTGTAGTGCCATGTAACCGACAGGTGATGTGATAGCGTCTTCGTCGCTGGTGAGCTTCAGCAGAGCTTTCCGCTTGGCATTGGAAGCTACGGTACCAGCTTCAGGATCCAAGTCTTCGTCCTCCGAGGAAGGCAAATCTTCGAGTTCGGAATCTGTCTGGATCCCTGGTGCATCTCGGCGCAGCACGGCCAGCTTGTGATGAGTACGCTTGATGCCCTTTAGATTGGACAGGTCTGTCCAACATGGATTGATCTTGTGACTAGCAGCGGCCGATCTTGACTTCCCTTGCGAACGTGATGACTTTGGGCGTATGCACGGCACAGCTGGTACATCGGGCACACCGTTCGACAGTAGGGAGTCTGAACACGCTGTCTGCCACCATTCAACGTCCGCACCCTCGTTTGGAATTGGTGGCGACCTGGGAGCGAGCCGAGATGGTCCCGAAGAAGTGCTGGGGTCGCTGGGATAGGTGATAAAGTCGTGTAATAAAGTAGCAGAGATGAGAGCAGGAAGACCCGTCTCATCCGATGAACTGGCGATTATGGCTTTCGTCCGGTTAGCAAGGTCAGGAAATTCGCTCTCTGATGCCCGCTCTAGCTCTGCAAATCTGCCCATCATGTCCGGCGTCCTACGAAGTGCTGTTCGTTCAGCAAAGGGTGTATTTGAGGGCAGAGGAGGCATTGATGGTGTTCGGGTTTTCTGTGGGCAGGAGCGTTGATAAGTACATGCTGTTGATATGCCACAAAAGCCAGTGGAGGGTGCTTACCAGACGTCTATCCCGAGGAGTGTGGGTAGTACCTGCTGCCCGTCTAGCCACGAGAGCGCTACCCTGACCTGGATACGTACCAGGCACGTCGGGTATGTCTAAAAAAGGAGTATTGATAGGAGCTGGAGTGAGACTAGATCCGTCTACCGGACTTCGGGATGCAGATTCCCCCTGTGAATCCAGACCGGATGGGTAAATGGAGAGAGCTTGATCGCCATGCTGGCTTGCATCAGCTGACGGACTCTGAGCCGCCAGGCCCTTCAACAGCTCTAGATTCCTTCCCCCTCCAGGCTGACTCTTATGACTGGTCAGACCTTTACGCGTCTTGATGCTTTCATCTTCCTCATCTTCTTCGATATCCTGAAAGTCCTCGTCATACACGCTGGAACCTTCCCTTTCTTCGCGCTTCAGTGGTAGACTCCCCTCCCTATATTGACCTTCGGCAGCGGGATGAGAATGATACTGCTCGTCTTGATGAGGAGCACCTTTCGGCTCGCCCAGCAAATTGGCTGTGCTGATCACAATGTGCGACGCATCCAAAGCATCCAAGCGAGAGCCCGGTCTATCGAAACGACTTGCACTCTGAGAGTGGATCACTTGAGGTGCGGGTGTTGAGGCGATGGGGTCGGTGACGAACTCGAGAAGATGATTTGCTCGGCTTCGTAGTGTCATAGCGGACCGCCGCAGCGGATGATTCTGAAAGTAAAGGGAATGATAGACTTAGAGCCATTAACAGTGGACTGGTTTTCTGGAGGTGACATACAGGAAGGGTATTGTATAGTAGACAGTTATCCCATATAAGGTCTAAATCTGCTTTGAAGCTGCCTTTGTCTTTGTACTGTTGCGCCTTGACTTTCTTGAGAACTGTACCGAGATCCATCGGGTTCTTGATGACTGAAGAAGGATCAAAGAAGTACTATCAGTCAACTGCAATGTTACTGCGTCGGCTGTTCGAAACGCACTGTTAAAGTAGTCGGGCGCGTCCGACTTGCGGACCCGCGAGAGGAAAGCTGTCGAGTGTTCCTGTAAGAATGCAAAAATTCAATATTGCAGTAAGCCCTGATAGGCTATGAACACTTACAGTCATGCCTCTTAACTCGTTGGTTATTCTCTCGAGAGTTTCATAGAACTCGTGAGTAGTGTTCTTGACCTCCTGCAAGAGGCGCCGAACCGTGATAAAGTGAGGGATTCAGCTTTGTCAGCCAAAAATATTTAGGCGTATCTACTGTCTTTACTGACAATGCCTTCTTTCGCATCGAGAAGTATCTGCTTGAGCTCTTCGGCTTGCACATCTCTTGCAGGTGATTGCGGCGTGAAGCGCTCTGAAACGCCATTTTGAAGCAAGCTCCCTTGAAAAGTGTCGATAAAAGAGCTGAGGTACTAAGAACGCAATATAGGGCATTAGAAACGGTCCAGGACGTCTCCCCTATGCATATTGAAGCTGGCAAGCCGAACCTTTGTCGACATTCTGCGTATATTTGATCGATCCTTGTCCGGCTTCTCTGCCTCGCCCAGCCAACGCTGAAGCGTCGTTTCTTGCTTATCGCGACTCTAGTATGCTTTATATAGGCACTGCATAGCTAGTATCGCGTCCTCCTGTTGCTCATCGCGCTGTAGTGGTTACCGGAGTTTGTACAAGCTCGATCACGTCGTCAGAAGGCAAAGAACGCCAATGCTTTGGAAATGGCATGTGAGGAGATCTCATCCTTATCGAGGAAGCCGGAATGCTTCCATTACAGAACATTCAGCACACGTTTGAAGTTGGGTTCTCGAATCTCAATTGCAATAGAGCTCGAAAGCTGCTTCTACACTTGTCACGGAGCTTGAAAGCTGCCTCTGCCACTATCATGCAACTTCGCTGACATTGCATACAGCCGGCACCAGTCGAGCGTGACTGTGCAAACACTTTGAATCTATGCTACATGAGGACCCACGTTCGGTACGGAACGACTTCTTTGCTCGACTGAAAAGTCCGATTTGAGGTGCAGGCAGCTTCACCTTCCGACGGGCTCGACAGGAAGCTGGCTCTCCGGCACAGATATAGACGCCGCGTTCGTTCTTGCTGCTAGCTCCTGCTCCATCTTGTCCACAATTAGTTTTTCTAGCATCACAGACCATCTTCCCGACATTTCTGGTGAAATACCAGTCGCTTCTGAATGTAGTGTCGGCAGGTCTAGTGACAGGAAGACAGGCTGCTTGAAGCGGCGGGCTAGCAAGATAAACGAGATCAGACACTAGTCAACGACCTAGTCGTTCACGCGAAATATGGGTTCTGCTTATCCATACACAGTCGTTTGCTCATTGACAAAGAAATGTCAGAATTGGTGCCACGGCTGAGCGTCGTCGACGTCGCACTCGCGGAGTTCTGGCGTTGTACGTTCAGCCTTGGGCATGATCCATACACTGAGAACAGCCGGCTCACTGATGGCAAGCCAGGCATGGCAGCACTCCAGTCTACACCGACTCGTGCGGGACCTCCGTACTGTCCCATCCAAATGAAGGCCTGGCTTTGCAGCAGAACTAGTTGAAGCAAACAGGGTGGTAGCCCTGGTATCGGACATTGTATTTCGTGATTTGACACTCGTATCGAGGCGTCCATGGCGGGGTCTTGAGTTGGAAGTAAGCAGAAGGTTGCGGAAGCAAATCACGTTTCTGCTGTCGCGCACGTCTGAAAGTACGTTGCGCTGGGTGGCGAACACAATGCGGAAGTATATAGTCTGGCGAGTGCCTTTGGTAATGAAGGCCTTGACCTAACGAGTGACGAGATTTACCAATCTTTCCAATATGAGTACAGAAAGGAAATGCATTGCAGGGTATGACGGTGATATGGACAAATGACCGAGACAAACGTATACATGGTGGAGATGGCGCACACAATGCAGCTACATAGGTATCCTCGACAGCTCCTCTAACTTCCAGCTGTGTTCAAGAGGTCGTCGTCAGTGAGTGGTCAATGTGAAATCATAAGCAGTTGTTACACACTATTTACTCATGTTAGGCCCTGTACGGATGGGGTAGGGTGTTACTTGGTCAGGAACGACGTATGCTTAATGAAGTGACGTGAGAAAGCTTACCTTTCAAGCTTTCGACTTCTTCATCGAGATGTTGGAAGAGCACTTTCTCGAAACCGTCCATTACTTCGCGCAATTCGCTGGCTTTATATGATGACGGTATTTGTCGGCATTTGCTAATATAGGCTGAATACGCATCCAGTCCGTCATGTATTTGTTCGTCTACAAATGGAATTATTGATGCATTCAGCAAAGTTGTAGAATGGAAGATGTCTTTTTTGAGAAAGCAGGCTACTTACGCTGTTTGAGATGGTTACCCGTCTCCTTCTTGAACTCGGGCATACGCGTTGCAAGCACAGGGAAAATATGCATTTCTTCGATAGTATGATGCATGTGTAGATCTGTATATAGAGATAGTCATCGTGAGCTGAGAAACATAGCTAGCCAAGGACACGGTATTCACGCTGATGCAGACCCTCGGCGTGACTTAGGAACTCCCGCAGAGTCAAACCTTCCTGCTCGTATTTGTCTGCCAGCTCGTAGATCTGCTTGAACTCCATGCGGAAGTATGTGTGGAACTCTATAGGCACAAGTCAACGTCAACTACCTCGTCGAATACATGTGTACTTTCTGCGCCACAAGGTGTAGGTGAAGCCATCATGCAGATGTCTGGCAAGACCTACGGTTCATGCGGACACCCAGTCTATCCCAGCGAGGATCACTGAGATCGATATCCTTCGCCTGTACAGGCTTCACCTCGTTGACCGCTGCTGTAGCCATCTTGCGGACAGGCGTGTAATGCGCTGCTAACGATTGGCGTCCGAGCGTATGGAGTGTCCGATTGCCTTTGGTGAAGACCGCAGGTGATGCTGATAGCGGTGAGCGATGATAAGTCAGAAGAGCTCTGATTGCTTGAGGAGATAACGAGCGTGTATGTTGAAGGTGCAGTCTGAAAAGCTGTCTGGTGGGTCTCATGCTGAAAGGCAGACTTTAGGGACCCGCTGGCTTTTTTCCTGTTGCCCGAACTTCAAAGCATTCTTAGTCAGGATACTGGGAATAGGTCGGGCTTCATCATCTGCCACACTCGGCGAGAGAAACCGACAACAAGATCTTTCGGAAGTGACTCTCAACTGATTCTCTGTTGGCCAAGACCCGCATTGCAGCGGTGTCTACTTTGCATGCAGTCGTATTATGACAAAAACCCAGTAACAACAACATATACTGACAAGAAACGGAGCAGCGGAAATACAAAAAGTCTACAGCAAGTCGAAGTCGTCCAGTTCGTCGTTGTATTGCATGACAGTCCTCTTGAGCTTGCTTGTATCGACCCACGTAACGAAGTCTTCCATGTGGCGCGTGACGAGGAAAGCTGGATCTGTAATTGGATCTGGTCCTACTCGTACGTGGCCTTGCTCAATGTATTGTACAGCCTATAGGATAAAGGTCAGCTGAATTCTTGTGGTAAATGCTGGGGTGAAGGTATACTCACCTTGCTGACCGTCTCGCACATCTTTAGACGGCACATGACTACAGCCAGACGCCGCCGACACAAAGCACTGACGGTGACTTTGCTTTCGATGTCCGATACTTTCGATGTAATATCCAGAATGCCCATGTCATATAGCTTAGAGAGAAGGTTGCCTTCGTATTTCGTGCGGAAGGGATCTCGCTCTGGTAGTTGTGATAGCTTATGTGCCAGACCTCGGACAGAACCACAAAGGCGATTATAGGACTGGTAATCTTCTCTGTTTTGGATATGATACCTTCGCATGACCTTGATCTCGCGTAGATTCGCATCCTGCTTCCATTGCAAGAAGTCGACCTTCTTAAGGAGTTTTCTAAGAAACGCAAGAGAACGGGTCAGCTCGAGCTTGAAGTTGTTATGGAACGCACAGCTTACTTCTCGTGATGCTTCAGCTGCCTCATGGTGGACTAATAAACTCTTCTGACGGTCGAGCTGGTCAGTCCGAACAAGAAGCTCTCCTCTAAATTATCGAGGAGTGGCGGACTGCTCCATCAAGCCGATCGCCTTCTCGACGAGCAGACCTCGACACATGGAGCACACAGCTTCTGTCCCTTTGCACGATATCTGCCTAAGTTCTTCACCTTTCAAGATGTCTGGAAGAGCCTGGCCCAACATTCGCGTCCTGCGCGACGTGCAACGCCGTCAAGCGGTCAACGATAGCGAACTTCTAAGACGGTCTTTCCTGTACATTGCAAGGAACCCATCGTTACCGCAGCGGGTAAGGGAGTCACTCGGCAAGCAGATCAGCTAATGCAATCTGAAGCTGAATGCTCGTTACGGTGTACTCGATTTCTGGCTCCCATAGGTCCGGCACCAGGCTCAGCTTTCGCTAGCTTCAAGAAACATCTTCCCTAATAAGACTCGGCCGACAGAAGTCAAGGAACGATGCACCGAGACTGGTAGAGGGAGAGGTATTCTCAGTCGTGGACTTGAATATGGACTGTGTAGAGTAAGTATTGCGAAGTGCGAATCCGGGTGTCCGGCAAGAAAGCTAATACATGTCGCTGTCGCACTGCAGCATCAATTCAAGCTGAAAGCAACAAGAGGCGAGCTCGAAGGCTGGAAGAAAGCAAGTTGGTAGTTCATGCCATGTCGCGAATGCCTACATCACTTCACAAATCCCGTATGCTCACGAGCGCCAGTGTGACCAAGCTATCTTCACACTCGCATTTGGCAACTTTTGGCACCATTGCATATCATCTCGTTTCACTCGCATATGTTGCGTTTCTCTGTATTATAGGGATATATGCCGCAGTCAAATGTAATAATATCAGCTTTTCTCGGGACTTTGCTTCCTCAACTACCATAGTCTTCTATGATATTACTCGCGACAGTTCATGACTTGCCTTTTCTTTTTCGATCAACCCATTTTCACATTCGCGAACACAGGCGGAGCTTCTGCTGTACTAAAGCACAAGGCTCCGAGGGCCTAAGAGGACCTCATAGGCTATCAAACAGGGCACCGCAGCTTGCAGGGGTGCTGTCGCTTGCGCCCGATTTTCCACCCGCACTGCCGACTAGCCTTGATCGGAAATTTTGCACGTTCAGAAAGACGGATCCTGCTTTCGAAGTGAGTACAAAGCCATACATACAGCTTTATAGACTTGCTTGTCTTGGTTGGTCCCGGTTACTGATCTTGCTGCTTACGGCCTTCCTTGCTTATCTCGGTTGCTCACTTCATCCGGCTCTGCCAGACAACGCGTTCCGAAATGCTTTCTTTACTTGGCTCTTCCTCATTGACGCCAACGAAGCGCAATGTACTGCTAGCTACAATACAAAAGGCCCTCCCGCAAGTGACTTCAGTAGATTCAGTCTATGTGCATTATGTGTGGACGACTAGAGAGCTCAGTGCCGAAGAGCATGTCATCCTCGAAGCTCTGCTGAAATACGGCGACGACTTCACGCTTGAGAATACCAGAGATACTTTGAAGGCTTTCTTCCAGCAAGATGGCACACATTCGGCCAATGCTCAACATACGCTTGTTATCCCCCGACATGGAACCATATCACCATGGTCAAGCAAGGCTTCCGAAATCGCGAGAATGTGCAAACTTGACAGCTGTGTCAAGCGAATAGAACGCGGGCAAGCTTTCACCTTCACATTATCTAGCGGGACGTTGCTCTCTTCCGAAGAGATCAGTCTGTTCGCTCACCTCATACATGACCGAATGACCCAAAGACTCGTGCAAATTCCGCCACAAGAAACCGACATTTTCTCAGAAGGACAGCCAGGACCCCTCCGCAAGGTCGACCTCCTAGGCTCAGTCGAAGAAGCTAAAGCCAAACTGGTCAAAGCAAATACAGAGCTCGGCCTTGCGCTTGCTACCGATGAAATTGATTACTTAGCCGAAGCCTTCCACGCTTCACGAAGCCCCACCGACGTAGAATTATTCATGTTCGCGCAAGTCAACTCTGAACATTGCCGACACAAGATTTTCAACGCAGACTGGTACATCGATGGCGTCAAGCAAGACAAGAGCTTGTTCAGCATGATTAGGAATACACACCAGGCCACACCGCAACACACTATATCAGCATACTCCGACAATGCGGCTGTAGTGGATGGATCCAGAGGGGAGAGATTCGCAGTTCATGGAGATTTCGAATACTCTGGCATAGAGGAAGACATCCCTATTCTGATTAAGGTGGAGACGCACAACCACCCCACTGCCGTCTCACCGTATCCCGGTGCAGCAACTGGATCTGGTGGAGAAATCCGAGATGAGGGAGCAGTTGGAAGAGGATCCAAACCTAAAGCTGGCTTAGCTGGCTACACAGTCTCGAATCTTAATATTCCAGGCTTCGAGCAGCCATGGGAGACAGACTTCGGTAAACCAGGCCACATCGCATCTGCCCTGGACATCATGCTGGAAGCGCCACTCGGTTCGTGTGCCTTCAACAACGAATTTGGCAGACCAGCCCTTGCTGGATACTTCCGGACATTCTGTGAGGAGGTGCCCGCTGCCAATCCGGAAGGCAAAGAAGTGCGCGGCTACCACAAGCCTATCATGGTTGCTGGAGGTCTCGGTAACGCCAGGCCGCAGTATGCTCTAAAGGATAAGATCACGCCAGGCGCCAAAATTATAGTGCTAGGTGGACCAGGAATGCTCATCGGTCTAGGCGGTGGTGCTGCCTCGTCGATGGCGTCTGGAGCTAGCTCAGCAGATCTCGACTTCGCATCCGTTCAACGCGAGAACCCGGAAATGCAGAGAAGATGTCAGCAAGTCATTGATGCGTGCACTTCTGCTGCCGTCAATCCAATTCAGTCAATACACGATGTCGGTGCAGGCGGTATCAGCAATGCTCTGCCAGAATTGGTTCACGACGCAGGCCTAGGCGCTGTTTTCGAGATACGTGACGTGCTCGTAGACGACCCGTCGATGTCACCTATGGAAATCTGGTGCAATGAGTCACAAGAACGCTATGTTATGGCGGTACATCCGGATATGCTCGAAACCTTCGAGTCTTACGCCAAGCGAGAGAGGTGTCCATACTCGGTTGTCGGTGTTGCTACGGAAGAGCAGCGATTGATCGTAACGGATCGTTTGCTCAAGGAGGAACCCATAAATCTAGCTATGTCGACACTCTTTGGAAAGCCGCCCAAGATGTCCCGCAAAGCCCAAAAGCTGGAAACCCCTCGGTTTCCTTTTGATTCTAAGCTATCGAAGTTCGTCTCTCCTGGAGAAGATCTGATTACTGCCGCTGTTTCGCGAGTACTTCGCTTGCCTGCCGTTGGTTCCAAATCATTCTTAATAACGATTGGCGATCGTTCCGTCACAGGTTTGGTCGCGCGCGACCAGATGGTGGGCCCATGGCAAGTACCTGTCGCAGATGTTGCTGTTACACAGAGCACGTATGGGTTCGATATCCGTTCGGGAGAAGCTATGGCTATGGGCGAACGCACACCTCTCGCGCTGCTATCGGCAGGTGCATCAGCACGCATGGCTGTCGCAGAGTCTCTCACCAATCTTTCAGCTTCTTCATTTGGCGATCTAGCAAGAGTCAAGCTAAGCGCGAATTGGATGTGTGCGGCAAGCCATGGAGACGAGGGTGCGCTGCTTTACGAGGGAGTGCAAGCCGTAGGTATGGAGATCTGCCCTGCCCTTGGAGTCAGTGTTCCAGTAGGCAAAGATTCGATGTCAATGGCAATGCGGTGGACGGACGAGAAAACTGGGGATGCGAAGCAAGTGACTGCACCTTTGTCGCTTGTTGTCACAGCATTTACGGCTACCGATGACATCTGGCAAACTTGGACACCTCAGCTTAGGCTCGACCTTTCTGAGCCGACAGTACTTGTGTTCGTAGATCTAGCGGCTGGTAAACATCGTCTGGGAGGTTCTGCTCTAGCGCAAGTGTACAAACAAATTGGCGATCAGGCGCCCGATGTCGTGGACATTCCCGTTCTCAAAGCCTTCCTCGAAGCGTGTCAACAAATCCGCAAAGAACATCCGGGCATGGTGCTGGCATACCACGATCGCTCTGATGGTGGCCTCTTCACTACAGTTGCCGAAATGGCGTTCGCGGGTCGGTGCGGCGTGGACTTCAGGGTCGATTCCATACCTCACCATAAGGATGTTATAGCAGCTCTCTTCAACGAAGAGCTAGGCGCCCTCTTCCAGATTAGGCAACACGACATTCCGACTTTTACCAAGTTTTTCGCTCGAGCAGGCGTGCCTTCTGCGGCAATACACAGCATTGGCCGTCCTGCCGAGACCGGCGAGGATATCACGCTCTATACGCAAAGTCAAGTAGTTTGGCAAGCTCGCCGGGCTGATTTGCAAAAGATATGGGCAGAGACAAGCTACAAGATGCAGGCTCTTCGAGACAACCCCCTGTTGGCGGCTGAAGAGTTCGCTGGCATCTCCCGCGCCGACGATCTTGGAATCACCTACCAGTTGACGTTCGACCCCGCTCAAGACATCTCCTACACATCGACGCTGAACGATAGGCCGAAAGTGGCCATCCTTCGAGAGCAAGGTGTTAATGGGCACATCGAGATGGCATGGTCGTTCCACGCTGCCGGATTTAAGGCCGTGGACGTCCACATGTCAGACCTGATATCCGGAAGAGTCAGCTTAACAGGCTTCAAAGGAATAGCAGCCTGTGGTGGCTTCTCCTACGGTGACGTCCTCGGTGCCGGCAGTGGCTGGGCGAAGAGCATCCTTCTTCACGAGAAGGTGAGAAAAGAATTCGTGCACTTCCTTGCCGATCGAAAGGATACTTTTGCTCTCGCTGTATGCAACGGCTGCCAACTCTTTGGACAATTACGCGACCTCATACCTGGCTGCTCCGACTGGCCTGAGTTCAAGCCAAATCTAAGCGAGCGGTTCGAAGGACGAGTATGCATGCTGGAAATTGATCGAAAATACTCCTCCGGCGTCTTCTTCAGAGATATGCAAGGTTCACGGCTGCCAGTAGCTGTTGCACATGGTGAAGGCCGAGCAGAGTTTGCAGACGAAGCAAGTGCTGCACGATGTAAGGCTTCGCACCTTGTACCTCTTCGCTACATCGACCCGGTTACCAACTTGTCAACGACCCGATATCCCTTCAATCCGAATGGCGCGCTCAATGGTGTCGCAGGTGTGCAATCGCCAGACGGCCGTGTACTAGCTGTCATGCCTCATCCAGAACGCACGACTATCGCCTCATCAAACTCATATGTGCCACCGGGCAAGCTGGAAGAATGGAAAGGAAGGGGACCGTGGTTCAGGATGTTCCAGAATGCAAGACTTTGGGTCGGTTGAAGCTGCGGTTGTCGTATTTCATCATTGTAATTTGTACACTAGTAGAGATACATAGAGATAACCTGAAAGCTTAGTCAAATGGTATTAGATGCACGTTTGCAGACCCAGCATGTGGAAGGACTTTCTTTTCTTGTTCCAGCTTAGCTGCAGCAAAAGCGCTTGGAATCGGGATACCACAGCAGTCGCCAAATCCTTCACCCCTGACATGTACATGACCATGGTCATCTACGTGTACTCCCTCTTCGTGACCCTCTGCTTTCACAGCATCATCAGGGAAAGGCAACAGCGTGCTGAACAGAAAGTGCTGTGCCACAGGCAGCTTTGCCAGCACCTCGGCCTTGTACATTTTCAACATGCCCGAGTTGACTTTGTCCCAAGTCTTAACCTGTCAGGCTGGTCAGCTTGGTTATTTGGAGGCCGTGTAGATGTGTACTGCTTACAGCAGAGATGTCATCCAGCATAGGTGAGTGCCACCGCAATGAGGCCGTCTTGATCTGTTGAAAATGGTCAACTTCGGTATCGCTAGAGAGGGCTAACGTGGACTTACCGAGTCTACGAACTGAATACACGCAAGATACATGTAGTCCTTAGCGAACTCGTCAACGACATCCTTGTCGTGTATTGCTTTTGGTCGAATATGCTTGTGTGTCCTAAGCTGCGCACTACCAAAGACTTCGTCAAGCACAAAGGAGCCAAGGTCAGCCCTACAACCCCAAATGACCAAAGTGTGGGGCTTACCAAAAGGAAGAAAGTGATAGTCGTCCAGCCCGTATGCGCCGTGTGAGCCTGTTTACAGCATGTCAGGATGAATTACCTTTTCCGAGGACGAAAGGTTGTCACCCACCAGCTGGCTCGAGCCAATATGAGGATTGTAGATCGCGCATCACTTGCATATATCTCCAGAACACCTTAATGGCTAGTGCAGTGTGATCTTTGGGTGTGAAGACGCCGAGCTTCTGTAAGCAAAGGCTAAAATCGCAAACACTCAGTCGAGTCGTTCGCTGGCCGCAAAGGTGATAAGGCAACCCTACAGCCAACATATGAAGTTCAACTCCATTCCGCTACCATAGTCTATCCGCGTTCTATTGCCCCATGACTCGCAAAAGTAAGGTTGTATCGTAGAAATGTCTTGCTTCGCCACACCTGGTATGCCGGCAAACCATACCGGTGCTTTCTACTCGCCAATGCGTTGAGAGAGCTTTAGTGAGTGGGTATGCATGATATTACTGGGCAGCTCACCTGTTGTACTTGGTCGTAGAAGTCCCTGAAAGCTGGGTTGCCGAAGCGTGACTTCTCGTTGTCTACAGGTGGGTTTGCCGCGACTGTCTCATCAACTAGATCCAAGATACGCAAAACACATTTGACAGCCTGTGAGAAAGAAGACGGTCTCAGTCCATACACAAGCTCGCTATGCTTTACTGCTAGTTTTCCAAGCTGACCTCGCTCTCGTACACTCCGGCGCGCAGAGTAATCCCAATCGAGGCTTCGTTTAATGCTTCAATGAACTCGACGACATCCTTGTACGTTTGACTATGTAGGAAAGCGTCGAGGTGTGCTCGAGAGACTATCTTCTTTTCAGCCATAGACAACGGTGCCGTGCTTGCATTGGTCTGCAGGAGAGCAACATGCACACCAGCAAGCGGAGTAATCACGCGAAGGCGAAGTGGCGAAATTGTGGGAAGCCAAACAGATTTCGTTTATTGCATATGGACACCTTTCTATTACTACTTAGTCTCGTAAGAATGGCTCAACTCTATCTAAGAAAGCCTCCAAGCCGTTATTCACAAACATTGGCAAATGACCCGCACCAGGCACCGTGAAGTACTGCACATCAATGCCTTGACCGCTAAGTTCTTGCTGTGTTTGACTTAATCCTTCTGGTAGCTTACCATCCTTCTCACCGGCTATCAGAAGTGTTTTCTTATCTTTCAGTGCCTCTGCAATTTCACCCGACATATCGTAACCTTGCAAAGCTCGCGCGCCGGCGACGAATCCTTCCACTTGCGTGGCCTCAATCATCGGTCTGACAAGGTGTTCTTGAGCGCCTTGAACAAGCTGCGACTCAGGTGGGAACCATCGAGGAAGTGTAGCGTCTGCAAGGGCACCCATTCCCTTGCTGCGAGCCATCTCAATGCGCTGGTCCCACGCTGCGATGTTGGCTTCAGGGGACTTGACCTGGGTGTCGCAGATGACGAGCTTTTTAACCTTGTCGCCATGTCGAACGGCGAACTTCAATGTCGTGGCACCGCCTTGCGAAACACCAATGACTGCTTTAATCGGTGTTGGAATTGCTAGCTGGTGTAGTAGTGTTGCGATGTCATCTGCGAGTTGCTCGAGCGTGCATGGCTCAGGGGGTACGGAAGACTGCTGAGAAAGTCAGGGACTATCAGGTTCTCTCGAGAGAGAAAGGCCTACCTTGCCATGGCCTCTTTGATCATAGGCTAGGATATTATAGTTCTCCGACAATCTCGACATGACACCATCCCACATTGTATAGTCCGTCATTAGGGAATTGACAAGTACGATCCAAGGCTTGTTCTCGCTGTCGGCATGTTTGACGACGTATGTATTGATTGTAACTCCGTTTGCTACGAAGATGGTTCGTTGCTGGCAATCTGCAGCGGGGTAAGGCGTGAGAACATTGGCATGTTCGCCTACGTCCGCAGCTAGTAAGAATCTGGAAACCATGTTGTATGTTCCGGTAGTGACCGCGACTTCCGTAAGCTGCTGTTCTACAGTTACTCCTTTTGGCAGTTGCTTGGCTAGTTCGGATCGTAGTTCATTGAAGACCTTTCGCGGTATCTTGCTATGCCAGGTTGATTCGTCAGCGAAAGCAAATGCTGCCGCTTGAAGTGGGGAGAAAGGACCGGGCGAAGATACTGGCGGCGGTCGGCGGCTGAGATCACGTAGCCACACCAGCTGAGGTGTCGTCAGACCGGCATCTCGTCCAACATGCTCGTGGTGGATCCATTCGTATGCAGCAGCATTACGTGCGGCAACTCGCAGAATCTGAGGGGCCAGTCAACACTTCAGCACATCATGCCACATTGCGAACGATCATGTAGCATATCCTCCAGGCTCACCAGAAGTTCACGTATGTCGCCTGGTAAGCTGTTCTTGTTACGGACAGCACCAACATGGATATTCCAGCCATTCTGAGAAGCAGCAAGTTAGCAGTGCATCTCAGATTTTGGACTCAGTCTCGACTTACAGCCATCTCAGGCGCATTCATCAATGCACCATCTAGCGGGGTGAGACCTCTAGGACCTCGTCTGACTCTGATCTTGTCGCCTATTTCTGATGTTCCAGGGGGCGGGTATACAGGCGGTAACCTATTGAGCGGAGCACTAGCTGCCTTGTCCGAAGCTTTGTTGTCCCAAGCTCTGTACAGTGACCATTGTCGAGTCTCGATTTGAGCGTTTTCGGCAGGACTGCCAGACTGTGCGGCAACAAGAGCATCTTCCGCCTTCTTTCCTGAGTCGGCATTCGACCACTCTGCAGGATATGTATATTGTCAGCTTTCGTGTTCATGTTTTTCAACACAAGCCATTGAATATAGCCCAGGCTCACCATTGACAATCAGATACTTTGCTGCAGTGTTGCTCTTAGGCGATGTGTTAGCGCTTATGACGAGCGAATCGACAACTTCATGCACTGAGGTCCTTTGCCATCCTGGTACTGCTTTCATGGCATTGAGCAGACCATTTTGAAGCCAGCTCTTCATCCCTGCGTCTTTGCTTTCTGCAGGCTGTACGTACAGAGTGGTGATATATGGAGCTGTACTGGCAGCACTATATTCCTGCCTTCCACTGTCGAAGATTGTCTTGCAGGTTCTCCTGTCTAACGTATCCAATCGCTTCACCAAGTTAGCTTCTCGGGGTGAACGATTTGCTCGTAGGTTGCTGTATTTCGGTTGCGAGAATAGTTGGAAGTCTTTGATGTCGTACAAGGCGTTGTAACGGGGTGACTTGCCGTCTGTAGCTTCGTAGCGTGCCCCCGAGAGAAAGTCCGGAATACTGCGAAAGTGGGTGATCGGAGCGGGCCATCAGCATAGCCTACGCTGTATATGTTATACTTTTTGCAGTGCTTACTGGCCTAGTCGAAGTGGAACGTGTTCGTGGTCGTACCAGTCTGCTGGAAAGCATTAGCTTGTGTCCTTACGTTGTTGCGAGAGATCTCCGCACCATTGAATTCCGCTGTCGTTGCAAGCTCGCCAGTTTCGGCAGCAACATACAAGAAAGCCTGCGGAAAGCTGTTCAGCAGGGTTTTAAAGAAGGTAAGGTCGAGCAACTTACAGGCTGTGGTACTTCGTAGGGAGCGACTGCTAGCTTTGGTGTTCCCTGAGCCATTCTAATCAAGTTCTTGAAGCTGTCCAAGTGCTGGAAGTGCTTTCCACCTTCCAACGTCGAAGAATAGAACAAGCTCGCAAAGACAGGTACGAGTATTGCGACTAGGACTGTGCCAGCAGATGGCATACTTTAGGCAGCGAGCATATAGTGACGGTCACGACGAGAAAGCAGGATTGGTCTCGTATAGAGCTCGTCTACCTCCAGCTTTCTTGCGGTTCTAAGCTTCTTCGGCCCGGCTTGAAATCGTTCACGGCTGCCGCCTGATTGTTCATCCTGCTTACGTAATCTTGGGACTTCTGCATATCAATGGATGCGGCTGGAGGGCAGCGCTTTAGCTGCTTCAGGCCCTCCATTGACCTCATATACTTCAACGCAGCCATCGATGGACACCACCGTCCAATCTTCCTCCGTACTCCTTTAATCGCGACTTGTATGTCCTAAAGGCATCTCAATTTTAACCCCGCTTTGTCCGCGACTCCACGTGCATGCACATTTGCGCGTGACAATGCAATGACGCGGTGTCCACTGTATTGACCTTTCTCCAACTACTTAAAGCGCCCTGCCGAGTCGAGATGTCTGTTGGAAGTGTAGCTCTCTCTCCATTCGCAAGTCATCAAGCCATGAGTCCCTCAGCCATCGTCGTCGGAAGTACCGGTGCAGTCGGACGCCAACTTTTGCATTCTCTACTATCTGAGTCCAACTTCGCAAGGACCTACGAGCTTGGAAGACGCAAGACTGAGTATCCGGTCCACGGTGTTGAGACACCTTCCAACGAGGCTCTTGCAAGACTGAGCAGCGTCACCGTCTCCAATGAAGCCTTTGAGGACCCCGCAAGCATAAAGGCACTTCTGCCTGAAAGTAAGGACTGGACATCAGTCTTCATTACGCTCGGAACAACAAGAGCAAATGCTGGAAGTGCAGAAGCTTTCCAGAAGATTGACAAAGATTGTGAGTAGTCCCGATATATCTGGTTCCTTATCCTGTTAGTTCCCAGCTGATACGTTCAATGCCGTAATGATACTTGGGCAGACGTAATCAACGCCGCAAAAGCTGCCAAGCTTGATATCGACCAAAAGTTGATATACTGTTCGGTGAGAGCGGCTTCCACAGGACGATCGAAATTCTAAGGCATATCTGACACTGCCATGTTCGCAGAGCATGGGCGCAGATTCACGGTCGTACTTCCTATGTAAGCTTTTCAGTACAACGCCACAGTCGCAACCTCTTTGTGGAGTGTTCCGTGCCGCAGATCATTTTCGAGCTTTACCTGCATGGTGTGATTTGGCTGACAGTGCTTTCTGTGACCAGATCCACGCTCCAAAGGTGAAACCGAATCAGCTTTGGCCTCGCTAGGCTATCAAGAGACCATCATATTCCGACCTGGCATGCTTCGACCCGTAGGAGGGAGAGACGAACATCGAACAATGGAAAGTCTAGGTGCTGTATTCATGAAGAACGTCGTCGGGAGATTTTCGGACAATGCCGAAATCAGCACTGATGTACTTGGTAAAGCTATGATGATTGCTGGAGAGATTGGAATTGAAGGCTGTCTCAACCATGGCATCGGAAAGATGCATAAGATGGGCTTATCAGGCGAAGAGGTGGGTATCAACTATCCTACAACAATTGCCCTACGGGTACATATCGCTGACTTACGGTCTTGAACTCGTCATTGCAGGCACTGCTGATTAGAAATGGGGATGCTCGGAAATTGGCCAAAGTGACCTTCTAGGTCAAGAGAAGTTCAGTGCCTTGCAATGCAATTTGACATTCTATCGTAATTATCAGCAGTTTTTGTCGTTGTATGCTTTGTTTCAACCCATAATATTTACTGTGCTGGATGACAGCTTCTTCCGGTGGTTTCACTTGTCCAGTTTCGCAACCCCGTTGATATGTGACCTCCGTTTGAAATGATCGCCGGACAACGAAACCGTCAGAGGCACCGGAGCAGGTGTGCTCACGTTCGGCTCAGCAAGGGCCTCCCGTACCAAGCTACGTTCGCATGCTTAAAATATGATCACCTCCACCTCCAATCGCGTGAGTATCAGGTAGGCCTTGACATTTGGATATTTCACACGTGACAATGCCGCGTAGTGACGCGGCGTCTTGATTTGTTTCTTCGGCTAGCCCCAGTTCCTGAAAGGCCGGGCGGATCTCAGCAATCTATCGCTTGTAGGTGCAGCAATCTCACAATTTGCAATTCATCAAGCCATGAGTGCCTCAGCTCTTATCTTTGGAAGTACAGGCGCAGTGGGACGTCAAGTTCTGCAGTCTCTCTTGTCCGAATCCAATTTCGCGAGAACCTACGAAGTAGGAAGACGAAAGACGAAATATCCAATTCACGGTGTCGAGACTCCTTCGAAAGAAGCTCTGGCTAAATTGAATAACGTCACGGTTCCCCCGGCGGCCTTTGAAGATCCTGCCAGCCTTAAGGCTGCGTTGCCTGAAAGTAACGACTGGACATCGGTCTTCATAACGCTGGGAACGACGAGAGCGGTTGCCGGTAGTGCAGAAACATTCGTCAAAATAGATAGAGACTGTGAGTACGCCGTAATGGATACTGAGCGGCAGGGCAATTATCACGCCATAGTCGTTGCTAAATCGTGCCGTACAGATGTCATCAATGCAGCAAAAGCTGCCAAGCTTGACATGCACCAGAGAGTCCTTTATTGTTCCGTGAGCTTACTTTTCACCGTACCGTTGCCTGGGTCTGACTGAGGCTAGCATACTCACAGAGCATGGGAGCAGACTCGGAGTCATATTTCCCATGTGAGTTTGGGCTGCACCACGCTCTACAGCCCGCAACAATCTGGCGACAGGGATGTATTCAAGGCTGATGCTGTATGGTTCTGTGCAGATATGCGTTCCAAAGGTCAGACCGAAGAAGGGTTAGCAGCGCTAGGCTACGCAGAAACCATTATCTTCCGCCCAGGCATGCTTTGGCCAAAAGGCGGCAGAGAGGAACGTCGATTGGTTGAAAGTGTGGCTGGATTCTTCATGAAGAATGTAGTAGCAAAGGTCTTCGCCAATACTGAGATCAGCACTGATATACTCGGTCAAGCCATGATGGTCGCTGGTCAAGTCGGCATCGAAGGTTGTCTCAGACATGGCGTGGGTGAAATGGTCAAGCTGAAACCGATGGGGAGAGAGGTTAGTCCCTTTACAATTCGATATAATTTCCGTCTTGGTATCATTACTGATTCAGGGCATGTATACAACAGGTCTTGCTCATCAAGAATGACGACGCCCTAAAGCTGGCCAAGGTTACGCTGTAAGACGTTTCAGCACCCTTCGTCTTTTGGTAATTATCTTGTAAAAGTTAGAAATACGTCTCTTGTATCTACAAAGACACGTATTGCTGAGTCTCGCGAAAACAGAGCGCAGTCGACTATCCCAATATGAGGTTAAACCCGCAACAGTTAGATAAACTTGGTAGTATTGGTGGATAGCAGGTACTAAATGTGTTCTTGTAGACTATGGTCAACCGGTAAATTTGAAGGACAGCCCGCGGTCAACTGCTCCAGCAATCTTGCGGGTCAGGGCGTCTGACTGTCCCAGTGTCCGGCGATCTTTGCCCGTTGCTGACAGTCGGCCTGTCCATCGGCTAGACTGCCCTACATAGTGCAGAGTGGTGTGAAAGCTTGTATAAGTCGTCCGGTCGCGACGACACTACGCATTTTGCCTGGCGACTTGACCCAGGATGCACGCTTGTTCTCGTTAACGTCATGTCACTCACGTGCGCCGCTTTGACGGGCTGCCAGACTTTTGGAAGCTGCCCATTTTTACGTACATACTGCTCAAAGGGTAGCCGGGCTTCATGTCCTTTGCTTTTGTACTCTGCGTGAGATAGGTTACACGGAGATGGCTGCTGTTTCGGGACCAATCTTCCATGTTCGGCTTCCCTCGTCGCTGATGATGCGCCAGCCAAGCAGCGGCAGCACCACGGTCACCAGCAACATCGCAGGCAGCTTCGGTGGCGTGAAGCGCCCTCCTCCTCTGAACCTCACCTACTCCATCAGTCGTATACCCAGCAGAGATGGAACACCTCTCGTCTCCCCTGCTACCTTGACACGCGCCCACAGCCATTGCGGGCCTGCAGAACGCGCCTGCACTTCGCCTGTGCCCTGGAAGCCAAGCTTGACTGGCAGTTCATCACCGCGTACGCCAGTCTTCCGCCACCTTCCTGGAGTGGGACAGCGACGAGCATCGACAGAACGGACTCCCACGTCTGCTGGCTTCTTGACTCGCCGCTTCAGTATGCCGTCCGAAGGGGAGCAAGACAACTTCGAACAGCTGTGCAAGGCCCGCTTCTATGAGCAAGATCGCGATGCTACCCTTCAGATTGAGGAGATACTCAAGCAGGCTTCAGTGACTGCTCAGAGCTGCTACAACAAAATTCTCTCGACTGTACGACAGCAGTATCATGAAGATGTCTCTCGGCAGCGAAAGGAAGCTCTCAAGCGTGTCCTGCTGGAAGCGAGGCCAGACCTGGAATTGTCGAAAGAGGAGAGAAGGGCCAGAGTAAAGAGCTTCCTGGAGACATATGCTTCAAAAGAGGTCATTGGCACACATCCTTTCCTCAAAGGGCTATATACAGTGCTGTACGTTCAGACTATCAAAGATGTCAAAGGTGGAGCTGGTGGCAAGTGTGTCGAATGGGCATTGCAGGAGGAGGTGTTCATGGAGGCTGGCACCGGGCAATGGACGAATGAAAGCGTCGCCTTATTGAAGACCGTAAGCCGTAGCTTCTTATTTCTGCAACGCTTTCGAGCTGACAAAAATGCTTACCTTGTGCCAGATCCTTGCAATGACCGACGTCACCGAGCAAGAGGAGGACATAAACAGTCCTTTCTATGCTGCGACCCGAGACGACACTACGTATGGCCCAAATCTCGATGCTAACGACGGCCCGGGCCCGCATGGCGAGACCTTGTCAGAGGGTACCATCAGACGTTTGCGAATGTCTCCTAATCTCGCAAACCCAGAACTGCTAGAGTAAGTCAAGACAAGCAAGAGTTTGAGTTTAACTCGGTAGTAGGGATCGCTTGGCTGATCCTCGCTTGCTATTCCGACTGCAGTCTACTGGCAGTATTCCCATCATGGATCTCACAGGGGCGACCTCGCGATTATCGCTTTACAGCATTCCCTCAAGTAGATGCCTTATTGCAGGAGCCTACAGTGACCGATATGGAGGAAGGTGTAGTCGGTACAAGCCAAGAAAAGGTCAAACCAGATCAAAGCATACGCATCAGCCATGGTCGGATACGCATCAGCCCAGAAGATCGTGAGAGTGGCTTCGAAGGATCACTTGTGGAGAGAGTGACGGGATGGTTCAAGCGTCTCTTCGGGACTGTGTGACGCAGCTGCATCTCTGCTCTGAGAGTGCCTGCGACATTATCAATGCAAGAAGATGCGTCGGGGTACAGGCGTAACTCGCAGCTAACAGTTTCAAACCCCACTTGATGACGGTCGGCTCAATAGCGTCAGGTGCATTCATGCCGAGAAGTCGTGTTCATAAAAGTACAGTAGTCGCATGTTGTTGTCAACAGTAGTGCTGTAGTATAATGCAGCAGTCACGTGCGATGCCGAGAAGATCGTCACTGTTGAAGCGATCATCACCTTTCCTGCACAGTACCTGTGGTTCTTCTGCTTGCACCCATACAGCCAATTATGCAGCTTTGTCTTATTTTGCCCATATCAGAGACATAGCGTGGACTCGGCCCTAGTATGGGCTTCCCTCGCCGGCCACGGCCGCGTCCAACACAGCACGGCTCGTCGAGCTCTTCGACCGAGCAATCGTCTCAGCGTTCTCAATCCGACAGACAACCCAGCAAGAGAATCAAGCCATCTACCAAGGATGAGACTATCTTTGATCGTGAAGAGACGAAAGCCTACATAGTAGTAGCGAAGCTCACGTCGAGTGAACTCGACAATCTGAACAGGGCGATCGTAAAGAATGGAGGACAGGTCGTATCAAGCTACGAAGAAGCTACGCTTGTAATCTCGAATACAAGGCTGTGGAATAGACTGTACAAGTATCTGACAAATTATGAGAAGGTATATAGTGTCTGCCTTCTGTTTGTCTCGTGTGAAGTAGACCTTCCCTGATTCCCCGCTGTTGCTGTCTTGGTTTGCTAATCGATCTCCCAGGAACCGAAGAAGATAGTACATATCAGCTGGGTAGAAGACAGTCTAGCGGCAGGCCATCAAATGCCCATGGACGAGAAATATCTCATACATAGACCTCTGGACGTTCTAGTTGGTCAGTCCGGGACTGGTGGACGTTCCGCCACGCCGAGCGAGAGAGCATCTTCACCAGCACCTAGCGAGGCGGAACCACGAGCTCCATTGGCTCCTTCCTCACTTGCGAATGAAGTTGCTCCGATACGCGACAACGTCTCAGGCGGAGCTGGCAGAGCAACTCCCCCGAAATGGCGGAATAGGCGATTTGCGTAAGTTTAGCAAACGTCACCTTCTAATCATCGGCTTCGTTCAGGCTACTAATGCTGATAGCCACTGCTACAAAGATGTCAACGGTGGCATCCTTTAGTGTGTATCAATCAGGACATGCTGCTAGAACTGCGGTGGATACGCGACTACAATCGCCTTGAAGGCGAAGAAAGAAGGTCAATGACCTACTCTAAAGCCATGGCAGCTATTAAGTCATACCCATATCCAATAAAGAGTGCAAAGGAAGCCAGTGCTATCCTCGGTGTTGGCGAAAAGATCGCGGCGCAATGCGAAGAGTACGTAAAGACTGGCAAGATAGCCGCTGCAGGTGAGCAAGTACCTTCTTAGGCTACTTCGGTGTTTGCTGCGACACTTTCTGACATTCTTGCCAACAGAGATCATCAAGAAGAATCCAAGGATGGCAACCTTGGTGGAGTTCACAAAGATACACGGTGTTGGTCCAACGACCGCGAGAGACCTGTACGACAAGTATGGCTGCAGGACATTGGCGGACGTAGAAAAGATCGCGCATAAGCTACCAACAATGGGCGAAGAGAGTATAATGTGTAAGTCGATGCCTCGTAATTAGTACTACTCTACTTGCTAAACATTGCCTCACCCACAGATGTCGAAGAATTCGACCAACGGTCAGTACCACCTCAACGTTTCGGATTTGGAATTTTGATTAGCTGACGTTTATTGTTGCTCTCAGGATACCCCGCGAAGAGGTCGAATGGATGGCGGCAAAGGTCAACGATGAGCTTCAAAAGATCATAGTGAGGCGACCCCAGACCTGGAACTGAAACAGGGTACTTTACTGACGGAACTTCTCTCGACAGCCGGGAGCGGAGTATACAATCGTCGGAGGGTATAGACGTGGAAAGCAGCTTTGCGGCGATGTCGACATTATATTCACTCACCCGGAGCCTGGCAAGGAAAAGGGTGCTCTGGAAGAGATGCTGAAGCGTCTGCAGAAGGCAGGATGGGGTAAGTTACGAGGGTGTCATATGCTGCCACGGAATGATGCTGATCTTCCTCACTAGTCACGGACATTCTCTACATCGCTTTAACGGACTCACAACGAGATCATACAATGAAGCACTTCCATGCGTGAGCCTTGAGAAGATCCAGCACCCGAGGTCTGAATTGAATGATCATATTACACAGATCGCATATGGACCCGCTCGACAAGGCCTTCACAGTCTGGCTTAGTCCTGCCAATGGTACCACTCGCCCGAAGCCTATTCATCGACGGTTAGACCTGATCTTTGCACCTCGGAAGTATTATGCTTGTGCCGTGTTGGGATGGTCTGGCTCAACGAGTACGTCGTCTTTAGCATTTCTCATCCACGCGTCAGCGAATCTGCACGGTCGCGGGCTCAGAACACTTCCTCTGCAGCTTTCGAGAGGGATCTGCGACTGTATGCAGAGAAGAATAAAGGGTGAGTGCCTACTTCGGGACCTTCCTTGGGGACATATCGCTGATGCACGTCAAGTCTTGCAGTCTCAAATTCGATTCTGGCGGCTTGTTCAAGCGGTCGAACTCCGAGGAGATCATAGTCGACACTGAGAAGGATATATTTGACCTGCTGGACTTAGAGTATATACGTAAGTTCTGCTTCTGCAACAGGTTCAGGAAAGTTCAAGCCTAATGCGATCTACTCTTGTCTTTCTGCAGCTCCGGAGTGGCGTAATTGCGACATTTGAACATCAGCAGTAGAGTATTAGCAAGCAGTAGGAAGAGGCTCGATATATGTACTTGTTGTTGTATGAGATCTATACACCCATGTAGCCCCGTCTCTGTCTATAATTTCCTTATTTGAGTGTTCATGCATATGAGCACGCGGATCTTTTTTGTTGCCACTGGTTTTCCAAATGCCGGCGGGCTTCGAAGTAGCCGGCGCATGGTTGATGTCGAGCGAACTGCATGCAACGAAGCTCGTCAAGTCGCTGTCCTAGTCAACGCCATCCCATACTCATGCTGTCCCCCTTCAAGTGACTCACAGATTAGTGAGACTGCTCACGTATCAGAGCCATGAGTGGCTTCTTCAACTCCCTCGTCAATCCGGACGATTCATGTGGCCCCGTAAATCCGCTTGCTCAGCTTTCGAAAGGTCTTCAAGGTGAAGGTAGTCAGCTAGGAAGAGTGAGCAGGATGTTCTATCTTCTGCGAGCATTGAGAATGAACTGACTTGCTGAATGTATTGCAGGACCGCTTCGTAGCTCTTCCCGGCCCTTCCACGTCTGGTCCACAAAGCTTTCGAAGTCACGCCCTCCAGCCAGCAGAAGTCGGTCCGGACGCAGCAGCAGCAGCGTTCTTCAATGGACAAACCCACCCATCGCATTCACCTCTAGACCTCCACTCCTTACGGCATGCCTTGCCTCAACACCCTGGGCAAGCACATTCACATGCTCCGTCACCGGTGCCAATGCCAGCATGGGCCTCGGACTTCATGCAAAGCAAGCCAGCTTCACCTGGGCCACTGAGCGATAGGGCATGGCAGAAAAGCAGACAGTTCGAAGCGCAGCCTGCAACACCCGCCTGGGCAGCAGACTTTGCAGCACAAGCGCCGTCTGTGGCTCATGCCAATGCCCGCCAAGACTTACATTCACCCGCGTATGGTCCACAACAGTCTGTCGCACCTGTATTCCAGCAACATCACGGCTCTCAAATACCATGGCAAGCCCATCAGCAGCCAGCATTTCACATGGGCACCTTCGAGCACCAACAGCCAATGCAAGAAATCCAACAGCAGCACCATCAGCAACAAGTCGCCTCATCGATGCAGCAAGACATAGTTGGTCATACTACTCAGTGGGAGGATGCATTCTTACAGCATGCTCATAAACAGTCGCCCAAGAACATCTTGTCAGACCTTCCTGGCTCACAGGCCGAAGGCGCGCATGAATCATTGACAGCTAGACCGGTATCGCCAAGTCAACTGGCAAACGCTTGTGATCCTGATCTCTTAGCGAAGACCGCAGGCGAACTGCTGCAGAATGTCTCTGGAGACTTGGAGACCAACACGAAAATGAGAGATTCAAGCTTCATGACGCTCATGCGCAAATTGAGGGATCGAGAAGTTATTGTTGAAGGTGACAAGATGGTTGAAGCATCCGCAACAACGTCGACTACCGCCGGGCCAAGTTTGAATAAAGCCATGGAATTTGGAGTGCACGCCAGTACCAGTAGGAGTCATGGTTCTCAACCGGTATGTGTGTGGCCTAACCAAATTCGCGATGGTACAGGTCGTCTAGCTGGTCCAGAACATGTACACACATTGGAGTCCCTGACGGATGCATACGAAGAGATGAACGCCGTCATGGATGAAGGCACATCTGCACAAGCTGTCGATCCAGCACGAGCTTTCCAAGGCGACGGTGGACGTATTATGGACGAGGTCGAAGACGAGATGGGCCATCATTGGCAGCCGATGATGAGTCACGCCAACACTGCTGTTGCAGGTGCTTCATCAGCCTGGGAAGAAGACTTCGATTTTGATACACAGCTTCTGCGGTCCGGACCCCAGCCCCCTACTATGGAGCAATCGCTTCGCACCAATGCTCAACAGCAAGAATGGGGTGACCTGCAGAATGAGTGGGATCGCCATCAAGCAACTGCAACTGGCCTAGATGCCTTGAACACCGCCTCATACTCAAACTACCCCTTCCATTCGCGCAATCCATATCTGCTGAGTCATAGCAGGCAACACCTGCCAACCAATACCTTGCTGGAGAAGGAGGCGGATGTACAGCTGTATCCTGAAAACGCTTCAGCATGGCTTTCATTAGGTCTGAAGCAGCAAGAAAACGAAAACGAGCCACTGGCTATCCAGGCTCTCCTGCGAGCTCTGGAACTTGATTCGAGTCTTGGAGAAGCCTGGCTCGGACTGGCCGTGAGCTACACGAATGACAATCTGCGCGGAAAGGCCTACAGCGCTATCGAGCGATGGGCGGAATTGCAGCAAGACTACTCGGATGTCGTGCAAGACTACACGTACAGAATGAACGGTTTAGGTCAAGGTCCAGCACAGGCAGAAAGTATGAGTCTTGGACAGCGGCATGCGTACCTTACGGGCCTTCTCGTCGAGATGGCAAGAGCAGGCGCGAACACAGAAAGCTACGTCGATCCAGAGGTACAGATCGCTCTTGGAGTCCTCTTCAACGCTTCGGAAGACTACGAGAAAGCTTGTGACTGCTTCTCAGCTGCCTTAGCAGTCCGCCCAGATGATCCACATCTTTACAATCGACTGGGCGCTACTTTGGCCAATTCCGGTAGATCAGTAGACGCCATTGAGTACTATTTCCGAGCTTTGGAGTTGCAACCTGACTTCGCTCGAGCAACGTAAGTAATTCATAATACCCCGGACGCTCTGCTCGATGCATAGGCTGACGTCAATTCAACGCAATAGCTTCAATCTGGCTATCGCCTGCATAAATATGGGCAAGCACGAGGAGGCTGCAGAGCATCTGCTACGCTCTTTACAATTGCAGCAGAACTCAGACGAAGATGTCGGCGAGCCAATCCTTCAGCATATTACAGAATCTGAGCATGTCGAATCGTCTAATCTGCTATGGGAGACATTGGCTACATGCTGCAACAATCTCAAGAGGGCGGATCTAGCTCAGGCATGTTCGAGCAGGAACTTAGCCCCATTTAGAAGCGCATTCACTTTCTAGACTCCGTCTACATTTGCAATGCATGTATCGTTTCGCACCTTTGCGGAGGCTTGTTATGTTGCACTTCCAGACGGATGTGTGGCCGCCTTGCCGCTCTTGGCACCCGGATGAAGCAGAATGGCCTGCCCCAGAATGGATTGTGCCATTGAGAGTGTTGCCACGATAGTATATATCCGTCCAGCCCTTTGGTATTTGCGCGAAGGCATCCCGGACTGTAGGAACGGTCCAATACGGTTCATTGTAGACTTCGGATGGTTTGAATTGCTGCCGTGATCTCCGCCAAACTAGCCCTGCACAGTCCAGTCACCAGCATACCATTCCTCCTCTAAGCCCGCCTTTGCTCGGTCTTCTCGGTTGAAAGGTCCCTTCAGTCTTCCATTGAAGTGCTCTTGCACATTCGACCTGAACACTTTTACAGGATCAACGTTCTGCTTGGCACAAACATATGCGAGGTGCCGGTGGCCAGCAGCTACATGAGTGATCTCATCATGATGCACGATGCCCATCACAGCCGCTGTCTCTTCATCTCCAACAGCTTTGAATTTTGTTATTTGCGAAGGATTGACGTCAAGTCCTCTCGCTTCGTGCACAAGGCAGACTATAGACAAGCGAGCCTTGATGTCATGTGCGGTCGCATGTGCTGAATCCCACAATCCGTCTTGCGTCTTGTATGCACCATAAAAGGATCCTTTCGCTTCCAGTCTCGAACGAAGTAGAGAGAAGTGTTTGGCTTCTTCTTCAGCTATCGTAGCCCAATCTTCGAAGAAGGACAGAGGCATAGGTTCGGAGTCTTCTTCATCTGAGAAAGGCCGACTGAACCTTGCAATCAGATCCCATGCTAGATCTATGGCCCATTGCTCGATATGGGTAACATTGTGCAAATAGACAAGTTGTGACTTGTTACTTCCAGCTTTGCCCATTTTGGGTGCTTTTGCATCGGCATTTAAGGGAAGACGCGGAGGTTTCGAAGGGGGTTTCTGCGTGCCGATGATCCCTTCTGGATACGCAAAAGCACCTTCTCGAAGCAGACGAAGTGCTTCCCTTGTGTATGAGACTTTGTCATCCGGATCGGCGGTATTCAGGATGAAGCATGCCCAGTCCGTTAACGTACTTGGTGTTTCGGTAGGTAGCGAAGTCGGTATCGATGTTGCAGGTTCGGCAAATGCTTCACTGACTGGCTCGGCACTAATCAGAGTCCATACCAGCGGGTCCAGAGGGCCAGACATGACGATCTGATCCATCCCCGTCACAGAGACATTCCACGTGCATGCTTTCATGCCAGTCGAGCTTTCTCCAGTGCGGAGGTCAAAGTCGTAGCCATGCCAGGGACAGACTGCAATGATGCTCTCTTCGCCAAAATCTTCGATGTCCCCAATCTCGAGCTCTGCGTCCTTCATAGGTCCTCCAGCATGGGGACATTCGCTCTCTATAGCATAAAAGTTATCTTTGCCTTGACGGGCTAGACGGAACAGCACGATCTGGCGTTCTTCACTGATTGCGCTGGAGTTGTTCTTGAAGGTCAAGACATAGCGATCGTGAGCAGTGTACTTCGCGAGCGGCCCCAAAGAATGCAGCTCGGATGCCATTTTGTCCAACTATTGCAGAGGTGATTGCCAGTGGCAAGATGGTCCAGAACTGACCGCACAAGGACAGCTGTCAGGCTGCCAGTGCCATATGGACAATCACGCAGATGCTCAACTGCTCACTGTGCTGACTCGTTTGTCCTTTGGTACGGTCGAAGTGTGGTCACACTCAACAGCGCTGATTGAGGCAAAGGCGAACCTTGAAGAGAGCGCGTTGCCTCTGCACCACGAGAGAACACGTAGGCAAGGGTTTGCAGAACAGGAGGATCATTGCAGCAAGAAGGCAGTAGTAGCAGATCACAATGATGAACAGCGGTAAGCGAGGCGCGAATCTATGCATTATACTTCCTTTGGCTGATTTCACCGGTCATCTTGAATCAATGCTACTTGAACGTGGAAAATAGACGAAGACAACTCGTCGCCTTTGGCTGCCCTGCAGAACAATGCAGCATACAAGCGTGTACAAACGCTGCAGCGGGTGAGCCTACGAACGTTGACTCCTGCCGCTGTGCCTGCTCATACTCATGCAATAACTCTGCCGGATTTGGATGCAGGACTACCAACGGCTACTTGGTGAGTTGCGCTTCTTCGTTGCAGAAGCACCCCTGCTGCTGAGCTGATACTATGTGCCTTAATACTCTCCTCCACGTCACTTCAACGCTTTTCGCGATACCTCCATGACGAACGCCTCCTTGTCCTCCACGCGTACCGTTGCGGCATGGTCGAAATGCAAAACAGACAGAGTTACGCCGATGACCTTGTACAGATGGACATTCACTTGGGGTCTCACATTCTTGTTCATTCTGGACATTGTCTTTCAACAAGCTTATTATATCGTCACATACGCCCTCGGAATCTACCTATTGAGTGAGTCCGGATTCGCCAGCTCGTGAACTATACTGCGCTTTGTGCAAGAAGATCGCATGTCCAAGAATCTGGTCAAAGGTCAGTGTGAGAGATACTGACTGACTCGATGATTCTTCACTGCTATGACAGACCTGTTCCTCGCATTCTTGCAACCCAAATTTGATCCTTCGATAGAGCAAGATCTAGCAGAACAAGATGTCGAAGAAGGAGCACCGGGCTTGCCAACCGCATCATCGCCGAAGGCAAACGGACACGAAGACGACGAGTTCAGACCTTTCATCCGCCGTTTACCAGAGTTCCAATTCTGGCTGTCAGCTACCAAGGCAATCCTTGTTGGATTGACCGCTACTCTATTCCCGTATGTCTCGGCAATCAACAGTCTGACAGATCTTAAGCTGATAGGATATATAATCAACAGCTTCTTCGATATTCCAGTATATGCACCCATCTTGCTTATCTATTTCTGCGTTCTTTTCACGATCACAATGCGAAGACAGGTGCGTAAGAATGGTGCATGCATATGGTGCATGCATAGGAGGCTTAACTTGCGAGATGCTAATCATGCCACTCGATTCTCTCTTGCGTAGATCCAACACATGATCCGCTACAAATACATCCCCTTTGATCTAGGACGGAAAACACGCTATAACAAGCACTAGAATTCAGGGGCCAGCATATTCCTGCCGTTGTATTGATACAGTCTAGGTGGTATAGAATGACACAGTGTCACTGTGCTTAGACGTCGAAGTGCGAACGATGACTGCTTATTACGCATTGCCCAAGGGTCCGGTATGCCACTGTTACCTTGGAAGAATTAACATTCGTAGCGGACTTTGCGCTAAAGGGGCTACATCTTCTTCCTCTGCCGTAGTAGGACCAATTTCCTGCGATACCTCAACGACCTTCAATTCCTTCATCCGTATTCTGGTTTCTTCTTCGGACAATTGACTCTGTCCGGTCTCTGGATCCATGTACTCATGCTCGAGTGCTTGTATGCGCTGATGATGCTGCATCGGTGTCTCTAGTAACTGCCAGCATCTGAATCTCGGCAGGCTGACCAAGCCAGTATTGCCGACCGGGATAAGGGTGAACGCTGCGAGAGCGTAAGGGCCGGCGCCCGGTTCGTGCAATATCATCACCTGTTGCCTCTTGCGGCAACCAGAAAAGACAAAGTTTTCGGGCTCCGATTCCATCTGGAAAGTAAGTTGTACTGGAGCAGGCGTCCATAATGCTGGGCTCTCAAACATGTACTGTACTTGGAAGGGTCTATGCAGAATTGCTGAAGAAGGATGGCATGCCAAAATTTGCGGTGAGATTGTAGACGGCGGAGGCAAGAGACGAGGCAGTGGTATATGAGTTGTGAACTTGGGACTGGTCTTGGATCTAGACCAGACAATCTCTAGGGTCTGCTGCTCGGAAGCATTCGCTCCCCGACTAACCAGCAGATCGAAAACGACGCAATACGGGTCCAGTGGCTCCCAAGCTTCTCAAACGAAGGTAAAAGTCAGCTGATCCCGCCTTGCCCGCATGGCAAAATAGCACTTACGCTCGGACAAGACGCCGTCTTCCATAACAGAGTCTTTAATTAACTTCACAGAGCCCGTGTCACTCGAGAGCGATAATGATATGTTATGTATGATCAGGGTGGTCGGTCCGAGAGCACCGAGAGTGACCTCCAGTGACAACCGATGGGCGAGTTCGTCGGTATCCGGAAGATTTAGATCCAAGATTGACGGATGCTTGGGCGACTCTGATTCCCTCTTCGGTCGATACCACACAGGCTGGAAGTCACAAAAGACAGGATGTACCACGTTGATGCCGAGTTGCTTCGATACTTCAGTGACCGCGACTTGCACACCTTCTTCGGTGCTAGGCGCAGGCTTGACAACTACGGACATGTCCAGGCTTCTCTCCCCGGGCAGAAGGACGGTACTGATGTAAAGGTCCTTCGCTAGGCTCTCTCCCGGAGACAAGGTTTCTATGAGAAGGACGTTCGAGAGACTGCTCGTTTTATCCGTTGTGCCTTCTAGCTGGATGTAATCGCCGACTGTATCGCTTGAAGGTATGTCGGGGTGCAGCAAAGGATTCAGCAATGCGTCCAGATAGACCGAGACTGACAGGGTATCTTCATTTTTTATGTTCAAAGTGATGGGAAAGGTTTCGTCTAGGTAAGCTGGATAATCAGCTGTCGTTTCAAAGTGCAGCCTAATTTTGCGTGGTTCGAAGCTGCGCAGCAAAGCATAGGTCAGATCGCCGATGTATATGCACTGGATCCAGCGAGTCATACCTGCAAGAACTCGCGAGACGCGTCGAGCCCTGGCTCAGATGCCAAATACTCTTGTTCGAGCGAGGCAATGCTTCAGAGGGTAGCCGCCATTTGGATACGTCAGATGAAGTGGCATTTGCGGCACTGTCATGCAAATGAAGGACGAGGGCATGCCTAGCGACTTCAAGATGAATGACCACTTTGACGATCTGCGGAAGGAACGTAGGGTAAGCGCCTCACGATTTTACAATCCCAGAGGACATTGACTTACTGATACCGTCTGGACAAACGCTGAGCTCAGAGTCCCCATAACAACGCCTTCTGCCAGCAGCCACTTTAGTTGTGCAGTCGTCGCAACGCCATCGACCAGATTGACAACTCCATGGGTCGGGGCTTGCTCATCATGCGAGACTACCACAGGTGGACGTTCGTCGCTATAATGTATTTCCATGGAGGTGATGTTAACGAAATCTACGGCTGAGTCTAAGAGGAGACTGGACTGGAAGCAGATCTGGTATGGTATAGCCTCTCCCAATGTGGCACAAGGCCGCCAGAAAGAGGCTTTGAAGGCGAGTGGGAGAGGTAGATCCACAGAGCTCAACTCAACAGGAGATGTAGATATCGAGTCTAGAGGGTTTGTTGCCCGGGAGACCAGTGATTGGAGCACGGAGGTTGCTGTTACATCAGCTCTCTTAATGCCTTTGTCTTGCTGTGACAGTATCACCAGTCGCTCCATGCAGATTTTGAAACTATCGCGGAGCAGGCTTGCATGGTCGCTTCGAAGCTCTGCCTGCTGTTCTCTGGAGCCACCATCATCGATGCCGGTGGGCCGAGAAGTTGTTGCATCCTGTGGTTGGCTGGAAAGAGCGGATGCATCCCTGGCTAGGATACTATCTAAGACACTCAACCAACGCTCCCGTCGATACGTCTTGCTGATGCGCTCATCAAATCGCAGCGCAGTGTCCAATGCACCGTTGTTGTGATGAACTCTTGCTATGGAGTATGCTAGACTGAGCGTCATGCGCACGCCCCTGGAGCCTTTGTAATGGTCATATGCTTTCGTGTATAGCTCGATAATTTGGTCTGCGTGAGGCGCACTCTTCTCGTGCGCCAGTGCAGCGGACATCTTGGGCGGTTCATCGATGTTGGGATCGGTCATAGCTTGGCTATACGCTGCTTCATAGTGTTGCAAAGCCACAAGGAAGAGCTTTCGTCTGACTTCTGCGGCGAGGCCAGCCCTCAGGTAATATGCACCTGGATGTTGCAGCACCTGAGCAGGCACATGCTGAGCGGAAGCCTTTGCTTGAAGCGGCGGACCGGGCATCGGACCAGGCACAAGCGGAATCTTGAAGCCCGCACCCATAGCTGCTTCTATAAGATCGCCGAAAATACGATGCTGCTTGCTCTCCCAACTCCAATACTCGAAGCTTGTTTGATCCATTCCCCATTTGCTTGCACTAATATGAGACATCCGACGAACATGGTGATGGTGCGTCAGTACAGCATACTCCGCGTTGCCGGAGTAGAGGTACATCTTGCTGATCTTCACGATGAGGCAGTCTGCTAATACCCTCGCTTCAGCCCATCGTTTGGTGCGGGCCAGAATGAAAGGATGCGTGTTTGTTGCGCTGACCGGATTGGTGAACAGGTCCAAGAGTGTACTATAGCAGTCTTCGTAGTGCTTGAGTGCTACTTCAATCTCTGCACGGAATTCTGCAAAAGTAGCTGCTTTGAACTCGTATCTCACATTTAAAGCAGCGTTGTTGAGGGTCACATGTGGGGAGCCTGTCCCATTTTTCTCGCCTTGCGCAGGTGAGTTGATGGAAACGGCCATATTGGAATTCGCGGGTCGAGCTCTCTTGCGACGCAGTCTCCGCCCATGCTCCCTGTAATAGTCTATGCTTGTTTCGAGTAGCTCGTTCTGCAGCGATGAGACGAAGTTCTGTACCTCCTTAGTGGGCACTGGAGAGAGCACAAATAGCGACGCGCGCGAGTCTAGACCACTCAGACGTCGAATATGCGACAAGCGAATGTCGAGAGCGGGATCGTCTAATTGAAGTAGGTTCAGAGTAGTTCAGATCTACTTTGCTTCCGCACTTCCGGCAAATGTGGCAGAGCTCACCAAGCATCTCTCGGGACGCCAGCAGAACTACCGCTAGCTTGATCCCGCGTTCGTTGCATGTCCTTTTACGATTCATTACTTCATTGACAAGTTCATTGTCTCTGAGCCGTTCCACTCTTTCTCTCTCCAAAGGTCCAATTTCCAGTTCGGCCAGGTCGGGAGTGCCGTCTTCTAACGGAGCGCCGAACTCATATAGGCGTAAAACCAGTACGAAGACACTAGGAATGAGTTCCCGATGTTTACGAATCCATATCGGAGCGATGAGGCCGTCGGGGTACAGAGGAGAGGTAGGTGTAAAAGGCGATATAGGGGAATGAGCGCCGCCTTGACCATTTTGTAGTCGAGCCTTCCTGGGAGGAAAGCGTACGTTCTATAGGTAAATGCCGAATACGCGAAGGGTCAGCCTTCTGCACCGAAACAGAATACAAGTCATATACCTACCTTCTCCACTAGAAGCACATTGAAGTCTGCTTTGCGCTTAGCCGACAAAGCATCGTAGACTGGATATCCTCGTCCGGAAATGAAAACTTGACGTAAATTCTGTGACAATTGCTGGAACGATTGGACTTGACTGCTGCTTGCCGGAGATGCTGAGGTGTCTAAATCTTGCTGGTCTGTGCCGAGTCCGGCCACAAACATCAAAGGCCGGAGCTGGCAGATGAATTCGGAAGGCACAGTCTGCATATTTGAGATGAAGGTCGTCCTAATTGCCGTACGCTTCTCGCGTTTCTATGGCCTTGCAGGGAAGCTATGCAGTCTACTTGTAGTGTGCTTGAAAGGCTCGCATGTTCATGAGCATCCAGAGACCGGGGCAGGCAGATCCACCAATCAAGTCTCATAAGCTCGGCCCAGACTTCTCTTGAAGGGTGCTGAAGCGCATAGTGCTGTTCTTCGATGTCGTCTGGAGCGGTTGCAAGCTGTATATGCAACTCTCGATCACGCTCTCTCAGGTTGGCCTTTGCAGCCACACGATTCCGTTTGTTATCGTTGTCGCTTGCCCACCCAACACACAAGCCTTTCAAGTCTAGGAGCTGGCCCACGAGGTACCTTCGAGAGATGCGGCTCAATGGCCCAGCCAGGCTCGGCGCGCTGGCCGCTGGCTTGCTGTTAGGCACTTGCATTGCGCAAGATGCACCTCCGAGCGACGTGGACCTCGAAGCGGCCGATGATGGCGGCTCGGGCTCTCAGCAGCTGTTCTACATGCCTGAAGGAGCAGGCTCGCTCAACCACGTTCTAGACCCAGCCCAGCGACGAGCTCGTGAAGGTGAGCTGCTCGGGCTACACTACGTCGATCAAAGGGCATTCAAGCTGATCCATTTCCACGTCGACCAGCCGACAAGCTGTACGCATCGTCCTTAAAGATCCTGGCTTCGCTCAAAGCTCGTGGTGACCAAGGAGAGCGGACATCTCACACCGCCGATTTCTTTGATACTTCCGAGACAACTTCACGCTTACTGGTACCTGTTTCTCCGACCCCGTTACTGGACTATCTGGAATCATCCATTGAAGGCCGCACTAAGTATCTTTCGCGCTTGTTGTCCATCTATCGATCTCTTGTGTCCAGTCATAGCTACAATGGAACGAACAGCCATGCGGAAGTGGCCGGAGATGATTTCATGACGAAGCTACTAAAGGCGAAATACCTACGAACTGGGTCTAAAACGCCAGCCATAAAAGACAAGAAAAGAGCCGCTGTTACGCTTGCTATCGAGCGCTTGGAGAAGGCTTTGAAACTGGGGAAGAACGAAGCTGCACTGGTGCTTGCTGACCTGTTCCTGGTAAGCCAGATTTGACCTTTCTAGACAAAGCGTAAACTGACCAGCCGTGTGTGGAATAGTGGGGTAGATATGATCTTCCTCAAAACACAGTTAGAGCTACTGGATACTATCAAAGCATAGCACAAGCCACTGGAAATCCATTTGCGCAATATATGCTTGGGTTTCTGCATTCCACAAACTTTGGCTTCGCCACCGATTTAGCAAGAAAGGAAGGTGATGGAGACCAAGGCGCTTCCATATTACACTACACCTTTTCTGCTCTCTCGAGTCAAGCCGAAGCAGAGATGACTATGGGTTACAGGAACTGGGTGGGCATTGGCGTCAAGCAAAGCTGTCCTGATGCCCTACCGTGGTACAAGAACGCAGCCGACCGCGCTATGCAAGCTTTCCAGGAAGGACCGCCAGGTGGAAGACATTTGCCACCGCCAAAGGTACGCCTAGCTGATGTCCAAGGCGGTGTGTATGGCCCCGGCGCCTCTACAACGACAGCTATGACTCAGCACAGTCAGTCTCAAGGAGCCGTACATCCCAAGACGGAGCGAGATTGGGAGGATCTCCTAGAATACTATTTGTTCCACGCAGATCGAGGCGACGCGGCTTTCATGTTCCGCATAGGAAGGATTTACTACCAAGGATTCAACCCTATCGGACCGAATGGCGGTTACGGAGGTAGTGAGACGGGAGGTCGCGATTTTGCTCGTGCTCTTAGGTGGTTCATGCGCATTGCACGGGCAGTCTGGCCTCGGGACCCAATGACAGCGTATACGAGTCCAGCTCATATGAATGCCAACCCTGCAAGAAACGGACAAGCTACCGGTAGCGGACCGAATAGACAAGTTTCGTATCATGCTTTCTACGACGAGTCAAAAGACGTCAAGCTCAAAGTGGAAGACAGCAAGTCGATGGCCGCCGGCCTATCAGCGGGATATCTGGGCAGGATGTACCTGCGAGGCGAAGGCTTCCCGGAGCAAGACTTCCAGAAGGCATTCCTTTGGTTCCAAAGGGGCGTCTCGTATGGCGATAGAGAATCTCATAATGGCCTGGGAATCATGTATCGTGATGGGCTTGGAATTGCTCCGGACCCAGTGAAGGCACTCAGCCATTTTCAAACGGCAGCATCAGCGGATCACGCCGAAGCTCTCGTCAATGTAGCAAGGTATCATCTTGGTAAGTGACCCTAATCTTGTCTACTAGGCGACTTTGCTAAAGATCGGTCTGTACAGCTCGAGGGGAACTCACTCTAGCGGTCAATCAGCTCGAGCACGCTATCCGTCACGGTGACGCCTTCCAAGCATATTACTACCTTGCGGAAATCAATAACGCGAATCCAGGACGACCAGAGCTTTGCCCGGTGACAACAGCATTTTACAAGATTGTCGCTGAAAGAGGTGACTGGAAAACGAGTCAGCCTTGGTGGGAAGCAGAGAAGGCTTGGACAGTTGGAGATACGAAGAGAGCTCTCCTCGGCTACTGGATCATGGCCGAGAGAGGGTATGAGGTTGCACAAAACAATGTTGCCTGGATACTGGATCAGGGTGGGTCATTCACCCTCATTTATCTTGATCTAGCCCTGTGTCAGCGCTAACGAGACTGTACTACCATCTAGACAAGCGCATGCTCTCCTTGCCTCACTACGACTACCAACTTGACAAGTCTACCGACCGACTGGCACTGGCCTTCTGGACCCGCTCAGCTGCTCAAGACAATGGTGACGCATTAGTCAAGATGGGCGATTATTATATGCACGGGATGGGCGTAGCGTCGAGCGTGCCCCAACCTGAAAAGGCGGCGGCGTGCTACGCCAGCGCTGCCAACACACATTATTCGAGCATTGCAATGTACAATCTTGGTTGGATGCACGAAAATGGATTCGGCGTATCTCAGGTGAGACAAGGAGACAAAGGTCACTATTGCGAAGGAGATTCTGCTGATGACGCCAGCTTTCTCTACCGCAGGACTTCCATCTGGCTAAGCGGTATTATGACCTTGCTCTCGAGAGCAATGCCGAGGCCTACCTGCCTGTCACGCTCTCTTTGGCCAAATTACATTTACGATCTTTGTACAAAGCGATCAAATCAGGTGACGTCAAATCTATATCGCTATTCTTATCAAGCGAGCAAGATAATGAGGACGAAGTTGCAGAAGGACAGGAACAGCCAGCCAAGCCACATCGATGGCTGTGGAGCTGGCGTCGAATCCGAGACGAGTTCTTCCGTCGATGGGTAGGAGAGCAGATGGCTCGACAGCAAGCACAACGGCGTGTACCGCCTACAGACGATCTCCGTCCGGTACCGGATGACCCTCCAGCTCCAGCTCCTGGACAAGCACCCGAGAATACAGGAGATCATTTCCGACAAGTTCGTGTTGAATTGGAAGCACAAGATGATCCGATAGATTGGGCTCGTCGCAGAAGAGAGGAAATGATACAAGATGCAGGGGCCGATGATTTCGGGGATGACGATCTTGATATTCCCGATTTCTTCGGCGACACAATAGGAGGACGTGGGAGAATGGACGATGATAGCGATGTCGTGGAGACTCTGGCGATATTGGGATTGTGCCTTGTCCTCGCGTACCTTGTGTACGTGCGACAAGCGAGGTTCGATGGCAATCGACCTAGACACAATGTCGAACAAGTACCTCAACTCGTACCAGCTGCTGTTCCGCAACAAGAAGCGCAAGAACCTGCACCTGTACCTGCTCCTGTTACTCCGCAAGCTGCTGTGCATCAGGCTGCAAACGCGGCTCCTCCGGTGGACGATGCGAGCCGGGAGGCGCCACCTGTCGCATCTGACGAAGACGAACGGGCATCACAATAGTCAACAGAAAGCGATTGTCTCAAACATGCAGAGAAATGTAGCAATATCATGGCCATGTAGTAGCGGGTATCCGCCTTTCACTTTCCCAGATTAGATTTCGAGACATCGGCATGTATCGATTCTTCAAGTGTCAGCTCGCTGAAGCCGGCCTATCAAGCATCAAAGCATGCACCGACAACTTTCAAAGGCCGAACAACAAGGAGTTCACTACCAAGCCACTGTATACCTTTCGTGCACACTGCATGAAAGTTGATCTCACCCATTTGAGATGCTCGGGTTGTGCAGTGAGTTCATATTTTCCCAATCACTTACTGCTATACTAAACGTTCACGCTATAGGCCCTTTATAACACTGCTTCCAGGTTGCTTATTACTGCTCTGTCGACTGTCAAAAGAAAGGATGGAGCAAGCACAAGGCTGAATGCAAAGAAAGACAGAAGGAACAGAAGGATTGGGATACTATTCTAACTATCTTTACATGAGTTATGCTTCCATCCTGTCTATCAACGAAAAGATCATTACTCCTACACCTCCTGTTATGTGCTAGGCCCCGGTCATGATTGATTGCATGCATGCGATACTCGGCACTTCTGGTTAATTATAGACCGTCTTTGCGATGTATGAGTCGATTTCGTGATGCATCACCTCGCCTTGACAGCCATCCGAAAGAAGGAATGTTCAAAAGTACTGCGTGAAAGTTGCAAGTTTAGGCCGAGGCGGCTAACGGAAGATGCACCTTTCGAAAGCAAATACCAATGCCAACAATCGCCCTCTCCCCTACAGAGCTTGTTCGCTCTTACAATGACCGTTGGCGGCTTCCAGAAACGGGTCGCACATTTGGCTTGCCTCAAGATCATAGATGTGAGACATCGATTCGTGAAAGGAGAGTGGCGCATTTCAGGTTTTCGAGGCGATGACTCTCGCTACTGATCACGTGATATTTGGGCATGCAGCGTTACTTACTTTCGAAATTTACGAAGGCTATGTACTAGCTGAGCATGCAGCATCTTTCGCCAGCCCA